>JASDQU011176562.1:0-12154 GCA_032191745.1 Picea mariana
TGTTATGGTTCACATTTTAGTTCTTTGGATAATTTCTTTAAGTTTGGAGTTTTAAGACATGGTTTTGAATGATGTGTCACTTCATATGCCTGTTTGAACTTCACAAATTCAAATTATGCTAAGTCATTAATAGCACTACTGGAATAACATTATTCTCATAGCGCAAATATAATCATGCCTTAATATGCGCCTGCCACCCAGATTTCATTATGATTACACAGATCGTGGACTAAGAGTTCACATGTGTTCCACGATGGCTCTCGAATCATTTTATGATTCAAACCGTTACATGATTGAATTTCTCTGTACATGCAAAGGAATCATTTCAAATCGTTCAATTCCCAAAGATCATTATCTAAACCCGCCACTTGTTATTCTGATTGTGTTGAATTATAAGCATAGGTATTTTTCTTATAAGAACTATTATATGTTAATAGTTGAAGTTTGTAAATTCAGAATCCGATCAGTGCCTGTTGTAGCATCGTGTTTCATGGCGCCTAAGAGAAGCGGGTAAGTGGTCAGATTGGAACCTGAGGGTGCTGAGCTTCTTGAAGCATATCCGTAGATGGCGCAAAGATTTAGAGATGTTGGTTGGTTTGAATTCCTCACTACCTTCCAAGGTCACGGCGAACATGTCTCTTTGGCGTTTGCACAAAACTTCGATGGTTACGAAGTGGAGATTGGGAAATTGCTAATGCTGGTGACAGAACAAACAATTGCCAAGGCTTGCAAGTTGGTGGTCGGAGGAGAACGATGGTGGAAGAAAGAGCATGTAGTTACAGAATTCGCCAATCAATTTTTGCTGCCTGACAAACAAAATCGGGATTAGAGAAAAGGATTCCCTCGCAGTTGGATCAGATAGGAATGGCACACTACTCTGATCATTATCCACAGGTATATCATCTGCGAAGGCATATTCTCATTGATTTATATCTATCACATTAGGTTATTAATGCGTCTAAATGGTGATTATCCTTTAAATTTGCCTTATTTTCTCCTCAAAAGCCTGGAAAAAATGCCAAAAAGAGTGCAGTCACACTCCTCCAATGCAAAGAGTAGCTTGTTTAATCAAGTTTTAATTAAGACTCTAGTCGTGTCTGCCCTAAGAGAAATACAAAAACCCTGGAGCTGACTCATAAAATCCCTAAATCCCGACCCACAGTCCAACAAATAGAAGAAAGGCAAAAGGAAAAGGGATGTTACACAAAAGCCAAGCATTCCAATTGATGAAACCCCTGTTAAAGAAGAATTGCCTGCCATCAGGGTAACGAGGACCAACAAAGGTAAGAGACCCAAATGGGAAACAAAAAACAAAATTCTTCCTGAGGCAGATTTAAAAACAGAAGAAGACTTTGATGAAGATTATAATGTTACACTCTCAGCCAAGCGTAAATCATCAGCAACCGGTAAGAAGAATGCTGCAGTTAAAAGGAAAAAGAAGAAATGTGTGCCTATGCCTCAAGACCCTAGGAGGAACTCTACAAGAATCACCAACAAGTACAGGCTAAGGTCCAAATCCATGTTCGATTCCTCAATCAAAAGAGAAGATGTCATAGTGATAGAAGACCATTCTGAAGATGCTAAAGAAGATATCAAACGAAAGACAAGAAAGTCCCCAGTACATAAAAAACCAGTAAAAGAAGGTAAGCAAATTGTTCTATTCTCTACAGGACCTATAACAAGAGCTGCTACCAAATTGTCAAGAGCTAAAGCATCTGCCAAAGGTATAAGTAGGGTTCCTGAAACTAAAGAAAGTAATATTGTAGATTCAAACCATATATCAAACATGCCTGAAGCCATGGACTCAGCCAGTTCAGATGAAGAGCATGGCTCAGGATTGGTTTCTAAGTACCAAATTAAGATGAAAGAACCTCACGTTGCCATAGATTTGAATGAGCCTGCACTTGCTGAAGAGTTCCCCGAGTTTAGGGTTAAAGTCAGAACTGATAAAGAAAAGATCAGAGAGCTCCAGAATATAGTGGAACAATTAAAGAAAGAGAAGGCTCATGTAGAGAAATGGAGTTCTAAGCAGCAAGAAAAGATGAACACAACAGAAAAAAGAAAAAACAGAAATCAAATACAAGAAATACTCTGTTTTTCCTGTTTTAGTTCTTATATTCAAAAGAAGTTTATAAAACTATGGAGATGAATTTGTTAAAACCAAAACAGGTTTTTGTTGGAAACATGCCCCTTCACAAAAACCTCTCTTGGTTTTGACACAGATATCACATTTTAAGAGATTCAAATATATCTTTGAGGCCTAATTTTCTAATAAAGCTACAGGAAATACTCTGTTTTTTTTACATGTTTTAGTCTTTTTCTTCAAGAAAGGTTTCAGAACAGCTGGAGAGGAATTTGTTGAAACCAAAAGAGGTTTTTGATGAAAACATTCCCCTTCAAGAAAACCTCTCTGGGTTTTTACACAACCATCACATTTTAAGATATTTGAATTGATCTTTGAGGCTTATTTTTCTACGATTTCATAATAAATAATTTCCTGTTTTAATCAATAATTTTGGGAGAGGTTGCAGAACAGATGGTGATGAATTTTTGGAAACCAAAAGAGATTTTTGTTGGGAACTAGTCCCTTCCCAAAAACCTCTCTTGGTTTTTACACAACGATCACCGTTTGAGAGATACAAAGATATTGTTGGACCCTATTTTTTAGTAATTTGTCAGATTTATTTTCCTAAAAAATCTCATGGACAACAGTTGACAAGCCAACTCATCAATTCAAATTGGAGATCAGATTGGATCTTCTCCTTGATTATTTGAAACAAGAAACTAAATATAGATGAGGAGGTTTTCAGATCCATTTCTTTTGGATCTTGATAATTATGTATTGTTTCTATATAAACTCTGTAGAAGGAGAAGTTAGGGGTCGAAAAATTGGAGATCCAGAGGAAGTTTTTGTGAAACTCCTTGTAAAGGCATTTATGTTCTATTTGGGACTTAATAGAAAATGCATATGGATGGTTAGACACTCTTTTCTACTCTTTTTTTCTTTCTTCATGCTTGAATTCATTATTCAGACTACAATGCATTTGTTTCTTGATTGTTAATTAATACAGTAAAGAATTTGATGTGGGAATTAATTTCAAGTTTTGATTTCAAGCTGATGTTCTTGTTTCTTTTGATATTCTAAGAAAATAATTTATGTGAAGTTAACAAATTGAAGGCTTCATCTTCTCTTGTTCTTATTGGTTTAATCCATCTATGTGTCTACCTTTTATTCACTCAATGGGATATGATATGTTTTGATCTTGATTTTCATGTTATGTTATAACTTTGAGCCAGTTTTCAACCACCTTATTCAAAAAACCAAATTATAAAAACCTTCTAAACACTTTGCAATAAACCGATGATGCCCTAGCTTGCCCTCTCATAGTCAAGTGAAACTTTAGGGACTAACAGTAACTATGTTTTTTACATGCATATATAAAAATGTTCGAGGTGCCAAGAGGTATGCCACCCAAGAGGGAAATGGAGTAGTAGATACAATTACTACAAACATAGGATTTTATAGGAAATCCATATTAGATTTAGATGAGGTGAAGAAGTGCTGGTAGGATTTTTTGGAGCAAGGATACACAAACCCAAGTAACTCACCATGCGACTCCCCTATTATTTTAGTACCAAAGAAGGATAAAACTTGGCGGATGTGCATTTACTACATAGCTCTCAACAACATGTCTCTGAAAAATTAGTACCCCTTGCCTAGGATCAATGATTTGTTCGATCAAGATTCAACTCTAACACGTGAGGTACTTTACCAAGTTGGATATGAAATCTAGATACTATCATGTTAGGATCAAGGAATATGACACTTGGAAGATTAATTTCAAGACCAATCAAGCTTCAATCTCTATATGAATGTTTCGTAATAGATTTGAATTTGAATAAACACCAACTAATTTTATACCTTTAATGAATGATGTATAGTTTCCATTAATAGATTCATTATTTATAGTATACTTGGATAACATTTCTATCTTTATCTCTACTTGGGAGGAGCATATTGTACATTTGAAGTAGGTGTTAGAGACGATGAGAAAACACTAGTTGATAGAAACATATAAATGTGAGAGTTTTCTAACCACTCGTTGGTGTACCTAGGGCATGTGATTGGTGGAGATGAGTTGTAGATGGATCCTACAAAGAAATAAACCATTCTTAAATTGCCCACTCTCACTAATGTCACATAAGTTAGGAGTTTTGTGGGAGTTTCCAAATATTTGAGGAATTTCATAGAGTAAGGTTACCAAATGTATCTATACCGATTGCTAGTGTTTATTATACTTGCAAACTCAGATTAAAATCCAAAAAGAAAGACATTTTAAAAGGATGGTATTTTTTGAAATAATATCATCTAGTGAATAAATAAATAAGGGAACCACAAACAAGTTGGCTGATGTATTACCAAGATTGGTAGCACCAAAATTCATAACTCTCGGAACCATTATGCACATGGATCTAGTCACCTATGGAGAATGCAAAGAAGAATATGCTAACTATAAGGACATCAAGGGGGTGTATCAACAACTGCACGGTCATAATTTTTCTGCAGATGGAGATAGTAAGGATGATTATCATATCCAACTTGTTTTGCAAGGTTATGAAGCTGTGTATACAAAAGGGATAAATAGTACATATTATAAGGGGAACTCATACCTACGAGGTTTTTGGGCATTTTGGAGTTGATAAAACTGTGGGTAAATTGCATAGGTGTGTTTATTGGTCCAATATGAATGAAGAAGTAGCTAGGTCTATCAAAAGTTGTATATTATGTTGTACTAGCAATCTTAACAACAAGATGAAATAATTATACAATGCACTCCTAGTCCCAAAAATGCCATGAGAAAGTATATCCATTGACTTTGGTGGGGGTTGTTTAGGAAAATAAGAGGGCATGCTTTCCTATATGTAGTAGTTGATAAGTTTAGTATGATATGAATTTTGATGGTTTGTAAGAAGAGTAGTAAGAAGAACATCAAAGGGAAATAAACATCAAAGGGCTTGGGTGCACTTTGACATTTCAAAGAAAATCATATCTAAAAGAGATACTATATTTATTATTACATTTTGGACTTCATTGTGAGAGATATTGAATAGTAAATGAAGGATCAGATTCTGTCACTGAGAGGGGGGGGGTGAATCAATGACACAACAATTATATCAATTTTTCATTTATTAATGCAAACATAATTTTAACATAGTATTTTATCGTGGAACCCAAAAGGGAAAAACCACAAACTCTTTTCTATTAACTGCAAAATTTGTTTTACATGTTACATAGAAGGAAGATGTACTTCCTTTTGATCAAAACCAACTGATCAGGATGCACCCACACCCTAGTTTACCATCACAAATTGGTAGGAGGCTACAACCCCATGTTTAGTAATCTACAACTGAAAAGGAAGCACCAACTTCCTCTACATGCACCAACCTGCCCTTGCACCACCCAACCACCCTTAATGCATAGGTATCAACTTTTCTTCCTGGAATTTGCTTCAGCTTTTGATCTTCTGATCTAGATTGCAGATACACTTTCTTCTCAACACTCTTCCATGATTATATACTCTTCAAATGGTGTGAGTGTGACACAGCTGTGTCCCTTCATTTCAACCATCGCACCTCTTCGATTAATTAGTATTAATTATTGTTTATTTATTTTATCGTGAAGGTTTTTCATAAATTGATCACAATCATGGATCAATTTAATCCTTTATACTTGATCCTGAATTTCTGTTATTTTCACAGAGACCAAATTCTACGGAGGCACTTCCTTCAAGCCATTTCATACGTTCGAGCATTACAGAACCACGAGCTTATCAAATATAGCGACGTATAACAGTTTCCTTTTAAAACTCTTATATCATATGACCATCGAGGGTAGCCAGATGCTAATACAAATGAGTGCTTGAGCACTTTATTAAATCAATGGTTACAATTTGATCTTTTTATGGGATGAATGACTGATGAAATTTCGACACTTTGCCCTTCGAGTCTTCATGACTTCCAACATTTCAAAAATCCCGAATACGATATCGACGAACTGATCCGACGACTCACATTACATATCGGAACTAGATCAATGGTTAACGTTAATCCTTACACTCATCCTTTAACTGCTAAATCTGACAACTAGGACTTAATTAGGTGTTGAGATGCATGGCCACCATTTACTCCGGGTCTTTGGACTCCAGAGATTTCAAATCTCAACCTTCACGCTCTCCCAAAACACTTTTAGCCGGAGTCCACAGAATCCTGCCATGTGTCCTCCTCATTCACTTCGGGACTTTGGCCCTACGACCCTTTTGTACTTCGACACTCTTGTCATTTGTTGGTGGTGAAACTCCCGAAGTAAAACTCCCAGAGTGACGTAACTTCTTACGTCACTTGATGACGTGTCACTAGTCGATTAGTTTCCATGTGTCTCTTGAATTTGTGATTTTCATGTACCTGAAATGATGAATCAACTTGACACTTGTCATCTTCTGATTATGCCATGTGTCCTTGTTGACGTAGACTGCTGACGTGGTCTGTCACAATTTCTTGCTGACGTCGACATATATCTCCCGATGTGATACATGTTCATCTCCTTGATCTAACAACTAGGATAGTATCCGAAGAGTATCTTAGATCGATGGCCTGAGATCTGTCTATGATTCAATGGTCCAGATTTCATTGGAACTTCGTGTTTCGCGATTTCGTGTATCAAGACTTCGCGTGTGAGTCTCCCTGACTCTCCCGACCTATGAAATCCTGACAGGGGCTTAGCGCTTGCTAGATCCATTCCTTAACTTCCATCGATATGACCTCTATCCAAACCCTGGGGTTTACCTCTGAGCGCATCGATATTTTGCGTATCGGGAACTCCCGATTTCAACTCTCTCAGATTGATGGTCCTGATTTTCTTGCGATCCGATGACCAAGATCCCTTTCTCGCGAATTCGCATTTCACGACTTCATCTTTGCTTATCCTATCCTTCCACTTGAAAATGATCCAACGGCTTGACAAGAACTCGGGTTTGATCCAACGACTGAATGGGTATTTAGATATTCAAACTCACAACCTCTTTACCTCGCTTATTCCTACCATAGATTTTGCGGTTGCACATCAACGGTCTTGAGTTGTTCTGCGTTTTATCGCACCATACCTACTGAGTTTCAACATGCCATATCTTCCGAGCTTGATCTCTGCATTTTCTAACCCTCCTGAGCTTTACCATAGGAACATTGTTGATCCTATCATGATCAACAATAATCATGAATTTCTTCAGCCTTAAGGTGATGTTCTCCTGTCGATTCTTTTTCTTCCTGAGATTAACCTTGCATCTCTTCTTACTATGAATGTTGACATCAATGACAACACATGAATGGAAATCTGTCCAACAATGTCCCCCTTTGTCATTGAGGGAAACACACCAACTTCATACACAATCTCCCCCTGTGGTGATACTTCTATCCTCTGAAGTTACTCTCCCCCTTTGGGCATCAATGGAAAAGGGTTTCTTCTCTGATGATCTTTTTGTATAAATATTTATTTGACCATTGGTAACTCTTGCGGCAATCACACTTTTTCTGTCATAACTAATGACTCCTTCTGATGTTGATTTCTATCTCCCCCTGAATAGTTTCCAACCGATGCATTATTTTCTTGAGAGATTTAGGTAGGAAGGAGGATTACTCTCAATTTTTGCATGAGATATTCAAATACATCTCTATTTAAGGGTTTTGTAAAAATATCTGCCACCTATTCTTATGTTGGAACATATTCCAATTTAATGTTCTTGTTTTAAGCCTGATCTCTTAGATAGTGGTACTTTATGGGAATGTGTTTCAATTTTGAGAGCTGGATGGGGTTCTTAGAGAGACTTATCATGCTTGTATTATCACAATGGATAATTGTAGGTTCTTCAAATAATATTTTGATGTATTGTAGAGTTTGTTTCATCCATTCCAATTGTGTGCAACATTCTGCTGCTGCAATATACTCAGCTTCAATGCTAGACAAAGAAATTGAGGACCGTTTCTTTCTTATCCAAGCAACCAGTGATTCTCCCAAAAAAAATGCTCCTCCACTCGTACTTTTTCTGTCATCTACACTTCCTACCCAATCAACATCTGAATAGGCTTTTAATGTGAATGAGCCCTTGCTTGGGTACCACAAACTGAGATCTATGGTTCCTTTCAAATATCTATTTTTTTTTTTACAGCTTGAACATGGCTCTCCTTTGGTTCTTCTCGGAATCTAGCCACCATCCCAATGACTTGCTTGACATCAGGTCTGGAAGCTGTTACATAGAGAAAACTGCCAATCATTGATCTGTAGTGTTTTGGATCTACAACTTTGGACTCATCATCCTTTCTTAGTTTTCATCCAATTATCATAGGTGAACTAACATGTTTGCAATCCTCTAATTGGAATCTCTTAAGAATATCCTAAACATATTTAGACTGATGGATAAAGACTCCATTTTTGGATTGTATTATTTGTAATCCAAGGAAGAAATTCAGTTCGCCAAGCAAAGACATTTCAAATTCTTGCTGCATCATCTTAGCAAAGTCCTTACTCATTTTTTCATTGTCACTACCAAATATCATATCATCAACATATACTTCCACAATGATCAAGTTATTACCATCAATTTTACAATAAAGATTGCTGTCTGCTGATCCCCTTTTGAGGCCTTGTTTTTGTAAATAAGAGTCTAGCCTTGCATACCATGCGCTGGGTGCTTGTTTTAGTCCATCGACTGCTTTCTTTAACTTACAGACATAGTCTCCTTTGTTGGTTAATTGGAACCCTTTTGGTTGCTCAATATAGACTTCTTCTTCTAAATTTCCATTGAGAAATGCTGACTTGACATCCATTTGGTATACTTTAAAATTTTTGTAGCTAGAGAAAGCTAAGAACATCCTAATCGCCTCTAATATGGCCACACGTGAAAATGTTTCTTCAGAGTCTACTCCTTCAACCTGAGCATACCCTTTGCATACTAATCTGGCTTTGTTCCTGATTACTTGCCCATCTTAATTCATTTTATTTTTATATACCCATTTAGTTCCAATGACATTTTTATTTTTTGGTCTTGGAACTAGTTCCCAAGTTTGATTTTTTTCAATTTGGTCCAATTCTTCATACATAGCTTTGATCCAATTCACATCTTTACATGCCTCTTTGATTGAGCTAGGCTCGGCATGTGACAACAATGTTATTTCTGTTTGATATATAAGTTGTCTTCTTGTGTGCACTCCATCATTCATATCTCCAATAATTAGTTCTTTAGGATGATTCTTTTGAGTAATTCTTGAGGGTGTCTTTGTATCTCTTCTTGGGAATTCTTCTCTTATCTCTCCATCTTGACTATTTTCTTTGCTTTCACTAGTATCCATATCATCTTCTTCCCTTTATTTTTTCATTCTCTTCTACTTCTTCTAGTTGTGTGCCGAATGTCTCATCATCATATTCATCTTCATTTTTAGATATGGTCTCTTGATTTTTGATCCTTATCATTTTTAGTTCATCCACCTTGACATCTGCACTCTCAACAATATTATGTGATCTAAGATTGTAGCATTTGTATGCCTTCTTGTTTGAAGCATATCCAATAAAAATACCTTTATCAGATCTAGCATCAAATTTTCCAAGATTCTCATCTAGTCTTTTGATGTAGCATTTACTTCAAAAGACCTTGAATTATTTTACTAATGGGGCTCTTCCAAACCATAGTTCATAAGGGGTCTTATCACTATTAGCCCTGAGCTGACCTCTGTTCACTATGTATACTATTGTGCAACTTCCCTCCAATATCCATTTGACAATTTTGCTTCATTGAGAATAGTCCTTGCAGCCTCCTAAACTGTTCTATTCTTTCTCTCAACAATCCCATTTTGATGAGGTGTTCTGGCAGTAGAGAATTGTCTTTTTATTCCATGAGTTTCACATAATACATCAAACTCTTTTGAGGTGAATTCATCACCATTGTCTGATCTAAGACATTTGATTTTTGTCCCCTTTTCATTTTCAACAAGAGTTTTGAAGGCTTTGAATTTGTTGAATGCTTCTGATTTTTCTTTGAGAAAACATATCCAACCCATTCTAGTAAAATCATCAATGAAAAACATAAAGTAAGACTCTCCTTGCAAACTCTTGGTTCTCGTAGGTCCACATAGGTCAGTGTGAACAAGCTCTAAAGGTTTAGAGGTTGTGTATTCTTTTGCTTTGAACCTTATTCTAGTTTGCTTCCCTAGTTGACAGTGTCTACACATAGCATTTGAGGGTTTTATGATCTTTGACAAGTTTCTTACTGCACCAAGGTTGTTGAATTTCACAAGATTGTCAAAGTTAATATGCCCCAAACTTCTATGCCATAGCCAAATTTCATCTACTGAATTTATATGACACTCCTCATTCAATTTTGCATCTAGTATATATACATTTTCAGGAGTTATAGGAGCAGTACCAACTAATTTTCCTGTGTCTTCTCTCCTAATCTCACATTTTTGGGAATCAAAGATGCATAAGTTCCCTTGATCATAGGTTTGACTGACACTTAATAAACTGGGCTTCAATTTATCGACAAGTAGTACATTTTCGACTTTGTCTTTTCCCAAGCTCACAATGCCTTTCCCAAGTATGTTACTTGAAGCATTATCACCAAATGTAACTTTACCTTTTTGTTTCTTTAAGTCTAAAATTTTTTCCTTGTTACCTGTCATATGTTTTGAGCACCCACTATAAACATACCATAGATCCTTTTTATCTTGAGCTTTTAGGGCAATAACACATTCTTTTTTTGATATTTTTTCTCTCCAAAGTTTCTTTTTCTCTCTAATGAACTTTGGTTGTTCCGAGACTTCCATTAATCTGCAATTAATGGACTTATGTCCATGGTTATGACATCTGAAGCATTGTAAGTCCCCTTCTTGTAGAGGTGCAAAGGAGTTATAATTTCTACTTTTAACTCGATTTGCAGCTTGTTTATCCTTAAGGATATAGTTCTTAACCTTCCGATTTTTCTTTCTATATGCTCGACAATTTATAACGTTGTGTCCTAAATTAGAGCATGCAAAGCAATAACCAAGGAAAATGCAAGGATACCTGTTTTGATAAAACTTCTTTGGTATTGTATTTTCTTCCTTCTTGATGGGTGGAAGTAATCTTCTGGAGTTCTGATCATTACATAACTTCTCTTCATTTTTCTTCTTGAATGTACTGAGGAGAGCATTTGCATAAGATTTTGAGTTAACATGAATTTCCTTTTGAGAATATCCTATTCTATTTTTATTACTTGAATCCCTTTGTGTGGTAATAATCTTATCTAATATTTTAGATCTATTTTCAAATTTTGTTTGAATGATTTTTGCATCCAGTTCCCTTTTTAGATGAACTATTTCTACCTCCAGTTTTTCACAAGTTATTTGTTTTTCCTTAAGATACTTTTCCAGACTTTCTTCAATCTTATTTGCTTCTAAGATTTGTTTTTTCAGGTTGCTAATGAGTTTTTCCATCTCCTTTTCTTCTTGTTCATGTTTTTCCTTTTGTTCAACTACAAAATTTTTCAGTTGTCTATATCTAGTTTTGTACTTTCTTAATTCATCCAGGGCATTGAGAAGTTCTTCCTCCATATTAACTTCTGCTTCATCTTCTAACTCTTTCTCATGTTTAATTTTTTCTATCTTATTAGATTCTTCAATACCTAAGAAAATGACTTCATCATCATCAGATTCATTGTTGTCAATAGACTCTGACGAACTGTTGTTTTCTTCTTTTGAATAAAAATTATTTTTCCCTTTGTAAAACTTTTTCTTGTAATTGGGTTTTTCCTTCTTCTTGTATTGATTATTTTTATCTTCTTCATCTTTCATTTTTATATTTTCATACTGAGTTCTATAGGTCTGCAGTTTGGCTTCCTTGACTTTGTCATATCCTTCATATACAACTTCCAATTTGTCAAAGATTTCTTTGGCTGATTTGCAATGCATAACTTTCACACATATAGAATTAGTCAACCCCGCTAAAATTCCATTAACTGCTCTTGAACTGTCATTACAGATTTTCTTTCCTGCAACGTCTTTGGGTGGAGTAGTTGCTGCAGTGTAACCATCTACAACAGATTTCCAGATATCAAAACTAATAGCCAACAAT
>JASDQU011176563.1:7540-17734 GCA_032191745.1 Picea mariana
GAGTACCTGGTCTTTCTAGGCTGCTTGGCCATGCTTTAGGTTCGTCCTCCAGTGGAGTCTTTGAGTTTGGAACTGTCTGGAGCTGATTGGAGTCGCCAGGTGAATGATCTCAGCCTTCTTGTTTCTGGTCACTGTCCACCATCAGTGATCAGATCTGGAGCTTTGAAGTGTACTACTAGGGAAAGTCCCCAGTGGAGTCGCCATTGGGGTCCTATAATTATAGCAACTCAATTCTTCGATTGTGGATTTGGCTTTTCCCCCGTGATGAAGACTTCTTGCTCAGTTGACCCCCTTTTTCCCCTCCCTCCATTTCGCCCGATCCTCCATCATCCTGTTGCATCCTTCATCCTCTGCTGCGCCTTCACTCCCTTGTCTTTTCAACCCATTGAGTATGCCTCACCCGCCTTCCATCCATGAATAAATGAACTTAGGATAATGAACGAATAATGTTAAAGGGTTAGTGACATTCTCTAATACTTGTTAGCATAACAAAGTTGTTTTGATAGGATAATTTAAAATAAAATAATTGCTAGACTAACTATTAATTAATTAATGATTAATTAATTAATTAATTAATAATTAGTTAGTTTAATAAGTAGGTTAGTTTTTAGATTATATAAAAAACAAAATATAAAATATAAAACATTAATAATAAAATAAAAGACTAAATATAAAAACAAAATAAAACTTAAAACAATTATAATAAACATACATAATAAAAAAAACAAATACATAAAACTTTAAAACAAAACATGTAATATAATAATATTAAAAATTAAAAAAACAAAAACACTAAAACTAAACTATCCTAAGTCCTCTACCTCCACGCACAACTTATACCTCACGTCCCATACATTTCACATTAAATAAATCAAACGGATATAAAACATTCCGGACCCCCCCCCCCTCACCATCTGATGTTTAACGAGACGAGGGGGTCTGGAATGATGGTTTCCCAATACCACCCCCCATCCATGTGTCGCCTCCCTATTCCAGTNGATTACCACCTCAGGGGGGGTTCGGAATACCACCAATCACGAAAAAAACTGCTTTTTCAATTTTTTGCCTATTTTTGCCTGTTCAGCATGTCTTCCTTCGAGGCCGTTTTTGGGAAAATGAAAATGCATTTTAAGAAACCGAGAGATTGTTTTCTCTATAATGGGATGAAGAACAAAAACCTCTTTCAGTTTTTTCACAGGTGCCACGATCAGGGAGAATCAAAGCCATCTTCGAGGCCCTTTTTTCCAGATTTTCTCTTTTCCGTTACAGTCCTAATTTTACGGGAGCTGGTACCGCTATCTGGGGATGAATTTGGTGAAACCGAAAGAGGTTTTTATCCAAAACATGCACATATACAATAACCTCCTTCATTTGATTCCCAGGTGTCATCGTTGAATAGAAACACACATCTGTTCGGACCCCTTTTTCGCAGAAAACCGGTCCGTCTTTCATGTCAGACAATTCCAAATTTTGTGGGATTGGTGGCTATTTTTGGACGAGGCGGTTACAACAGACTCTCGAAATTTGTTGGGGGATATCCCCTATTTATTTATAGATGATTTTTAATGTAAGGGTGGTTGATTTCACGCCCAGGCAGGCTAGGACCACTGTAACTTCTATCAAGAGATTTTTCAGAAATATGAGGAAACGTTTCACAGGATTCTTGCATGTTAGCTATTGGTGAAGTTTTTCCCTCGTCATTGAATGTGTATCTGTCGTTGTTATCATTGTTTTATCTGTCTGATCTTTTAAAAGGATTTAAAGTTACAAGATTTATCTGTGCATACCCTGTTTTCTAACTTTTGAAAAATCTAAATGTTTGTCTTCTGATGTTGTGGTGAAGAAATTCTTAAATGCTTCTTTATTGTGATTGATAATATCGCCTTCTCTGCTAATCCACCGCTTATTCCCAAAGAATCCAATAGTTGCATTATATTGCCTTGTAAAAAGACTTCTTATAAAATTTTATTTGATCTCTATCTTTATGAATAGACCCCATAGCCCAATGGCCTTCTTTTGCTGTCTCAACCAGAAAACTTCAAGAACGTATCCTATTCTGCATAGCTAGCCTAATATCCTCTTCCAACAAAGTTATATCAGACAGAGAGATCCCTCTCTGAGTCTCAGAGGGCTATATCCCTGACTCAAAGCGGTTTTTATGTTGCCTCTGTGACTGCCTCACAGCCTTGGGAAAATTACAGAGTGCTAACACTTGCCACAACCTACTAGCACTCCCGTCGTGGATCGAACTGTAGGTTAACATTTACCTAGTTCGAGAGGACGCGTGATTCCATGAGGGAAAATTGCGATAGCCACTCAAGATGATTCTAAGGGGCACGCAATAAGACAGGGGCCTTATTCATTAGAGGCCCTTAGTCTCCCACAAGTTCACCCGACATAGTATTGAATCCAGGGGTTTTGGATGTCTACCAAGTCAGTCAAGAGACGAGTGGCACCCTTGGAGAACGTGGTGCATCCTGAAGGGCACGTTGCGCAAGAAAAATGGAAAGAGGGGAGTGGCACCCTTGGAGCATGTAGTGCGTCCTAAAGGGAAGGTTGCGAAAGGGAAACAGATGAGGTGAGTGATACCCTTGGAGAACCTAGTGTGTCCTGAAGGGCACGTCGCGTTGTTAGTGATAAATGAATGAACCTAGATGACCTTAGGATGAATAACTTAATAAGAAATTTTTAAAACAATTTCCCTAATAAATTGTCGCCCAACATGAAAATTAAGGTCTAGGTCTAATCTTTGCTAGTGGTAAAATTTTACCTTTTTATAAAATAATAATAATAATAATAATAATAAACATATATAAAAATTAAAAATAAATAAATAATAAAGATAATCTTTATTAACCTTGTGACAAGAAGGGGGTAAGCAATTAAAGTGTTTTATAAAAATCTTTTGGGATAAAAACTTAAAAATTGGAATGATTATTTTACTTTTATGCTAATTAAAAAGTTAATTCATTAAAAAAGGGGGAAGAAGGGTAAGTTTCTACACATGCCTTTTTGAGTTTAATTAAAAGGGGAAAAAGGGGAAATATAAAATAATTAGGAAACTAGGAAAAACAGAAACCTTAAAATAAAGGGGAAACACTAGGAAAAAAAACAATTAGCCCAACTTAGTAAGGTATCTACCATTTAAGAACTTTCTAATTTAAGCTAAACTAGAAAATTAATAATGGGGAAAGTTATTAAAACCTGTAAGGGAATTTGGGGACACCTAGGAGCGATTCTAGGAGTGACTTTAGGAGGGTGAGGGAAATAAGGGTAATTAATTAATTAAAGAAATGAATTTATGGAGGAATGAAGGGGATGGGTGACACTTGTATGGGGAGGATTTTTAGGAATTAATTTATTAAACATTAATTTAAATGGGATTTTGGGAAGGTAAAGGAGTTTGAAACTCTATATAATGGAGGGAGGAGAAGGAGGAAGGATATATTTTGTTTGTGTAACGTTATGCTACAGAAATCTATACTTGATTGACTTAGCTTGTGGGAGTTTGGATACCCAGCTCAGTGAGGAGTGGTAGCTTGGCCTTGCGAGGCAAGTTGTGAGCTAGCTGATTCTTGGTTAGTGTGTGTGACCCCTTTGTGGTTGGGTGGGCTAAGGGGGAAGAAGAGTACCCCTAGTATTGGCTGGGAGGTACCCATGAAGTCTCATCAGTCAGCAAGCAAGAGTTACATGGAGCACGTGAGACATCAACTCAGAGAAGGCGATTAGGCAACGATACACTTTATTTATTTTTGCATGGTAGATTGTAGTAGGATTTATGCTTTGGATCTGCATGTTTAATTGGGTAAGTAAATTGATTGTCTTAATGTACTAGTTGATGACTGAATTTTTCCATAGCGTATAGCTCGATGATTGATTGAATCCCATGACCTTCGATTCCCAACATGTCTTGACCGCCTTGTGGTGTATTGATTTGTGAAGATTGTGGTTGTTTTTTCTTTTCGTCCCTAGCTCATCAGTCCTTTCCTGAGCAGTCAGCCATGAGCCTGATCTATGGTCGTCGCTTCAACGTTAATAGACCTATGGATCTCAATGCCCTTCTTTTCTTTGCGTGTATGATGAGCGAAGGACATTCTTTTCAGTCGTCTACCTCCATTATTATCCTTGGTTGATTATTTTACTTGTGCCATCTAGCAAAGACCTTTGCATATGGATTATCTGCATCCTTGTTGGTTTTTCTCTATGCCTTGACTGATAGAATCCCTACGATCATTTCAATGACTTTTCCCATTGGATCCTTGCATTTCTCTTACTGTTGTCTGTGTTGTATTGGTATTCTGGCAATGGAAAAATGATTTGATTCCTTGTCTCCATTTTTATATTTGGCATTCTGGCAATGGAAAAATTATTTGATTTCCTATCTGCATTTTTGTATTGGTATCCTGGAAATGGAAAAAACATTTTTATTTGTTATTCTTGTCTACGTTGTATTGGTATCCTAGCAATGGAAAAACAAAATCATTTCCCTGTTTGCATTTTTATAATTGGTGTCCTAGTAAGGGAAGGGTGTTTTGGTCATTCTTGTATGCATTTGCATTTGGCATCCAGGCAATGAAAAAGGGAAACCACGATTTTTCCATTTAAAATGTGTCTAATATTGCCGTTGAAGTTCCCACGTTTTTTATTTTAAAAGTTGACAGAGATTGTTGTTGAAATGCCCACGTTTTTGCTTTTAAAAGTTGACTGAGATTGTTGTTGAAATGCCCATGTTTTTGCTTTTAAAATTTAATAGAGATTGTTGTTGAAATGCCCACGTTTTTTCTTTTAAAAGCTGACTGAGATGGTTGTTTAAATTCCCACGATTTTTCTTTTAAAATAAGACCGATATTGTTGTTTAACTACCCACGATTTTTGTTTTAAAATGAGACTGAGATTGTTGTTTAAATGCCCATGATTTTTCTTTTAAAATGGGAGTGAGATTGTTTTTTAAATGCCCAAGCTTTTGATTTTAAAATGAGACCGAGATTTTTGTTTAAATGCCCATGTTTTGCCTATTAAATGTGACTGAATTTGATGTAAATAACCATGGATTTGCCTAAAACAAAAATTGACTGAGTTCGTTGTTGAAGAGACATGAATTTGCTATTTAGAATGTTGACTACATTGATTGTTGAATGACCATGAGTTGATCCTTCTGCAGTTTGTATTGTCTTCTTATTCTCCTTCAATTTGAGTGTACCCAGCCTTCTCACTGCCAAACATTTATTGCTACAACCATGTTATTGGTCAGATTAATTGCTATATAACTGCCATGTTAATTGCCAGGGTAATTGCTACAACAATGTCAAAGGACAACAACTTCCTTCTTAATATTAATTGCCACAACGATGTTAACAGTCAATAGTTCCCTTCTTAATGTTATAGACAACTAGTTATTTTTGGTACGGATATCTTAGATAGATGACATGTGTAATTTAATTGATTACAAGTGTGATATTGTAGCATTTTACATTGATGTGGCTAATGTAGTTATATATTTTCATTTGATAGTTAGATGGTAATTTTGGGGATTACTTAGAATTACCCTTTTAGATGGTGATTAATTGTTAAATGAGTCTAGGAGTATTGACCAAAGTATAGATTAATCTCGCTAAATTAAATTGTAGTTAATGATTAAATCATAATGCAACATTGTCGAACTAATTCGTAATTGAGGTTATTTTGATTGAAATTAATGCTAGATTGTATTGTAGAATTGTCGATTGATTCAAAAGTGATGTTATTTAGATTGAAAGTAATGACTATGGTGGAAAGTAGAATGGTCGATTGGATTGTATTAATTGTTAAATAGTTGATAAGTTAACGACTAAATTATAATTTAGACTTGCTAAATTTTGATGGATACTCAATGTCAAAAACAATTTGTAACTGTTGACTAGTTTAGACTTGATGAATGGGTCGAGTGATTGACAAAGCCATGAATTCCCTGGTAGTCATCCTCTTGTGTCTCATCAACCTTTTGTGTGGGGTGTGTATATCGTCTCCCTGTCAATATTCGGCTCCTAGTGCATCGAAGTTTTCTAGAGTCCTTGGTCTAAATAGGATGTGTTGCGCCAAGGTTATTGATGCATCTATCACCTAGGGACGGCATGATTCTTGATGAGGGGATCATGGCACGCCCTATTTGGATAGCGGCAAATGATAACTTGGCCAGAGTCGGTGCCTTCCGTGTGAGAGTTGTCAAGCATTGTAAGTTTGTTTTTTCGCATGGGTTGAATGCCTTCAGGTGTTTGGTTTGTGCACCTTGAGGTTCCAGTCCTTGTTCATCAAGGTCGTTGTGTCGGAAAGGGGATGTTGTCCCTTGGCTTGTAGGCGTCGTCTTGTTGTGTCGGGCGGGTAGTCGTTTTTCCTTGTTTTAGCGCATCTTTCGCCCCATTTATCCTATGCTAGTGTGTTGAGTCATAGTTGTTTGTTTCCTGGACTGCATGCTTACATTCATCGTCAGTGGTGAGGTAAATTATTGTCGTCATCGCCTTCTTGCCTTAAAAACAAAAAAAACAAAAAAAAATGCACTTCTTCTTTGCTTGTAGTCGTAAAGAAGGGGTTGTTACATATCTAGAATGCCACAACAACAATGTGGTGGATGTCTCTTCTCCCAACCAATATCCTCAGTCATCAGGATTGAGAGCCCCCAAGACCTCAATAAACTATCTATTGCAATGTCAATCCTTGCTTCCTAAATTTCTTCCAAGCCCAAAACTAGAGATGTCTTCCACCCTTTTCCTCTTCTATTAAACATAATTCCTTGGTCCATCCATACAAAATAAACCTCATACATAGATTCCACTTGTCCTCATACAAACTTTCTCTTTTTATTATCTTAACTTAACTTAATTGAGTCCTCCATAACCTATCTTTGCTTAGTAATTAATTTTATTTATTTATATTTATTTACTTTCTATTCTTGTATTATTTGAATATTTATCTATTTATCATTATTATTACTATCATTATATTATATTATTAATATTTTTATATTACTATTATTATTATTATTATTATTATTATTATTATTATTATTATGGGACATTACATATTGGCTAGAATTGCAAGATCGCCAAGTGGCACTTGGATATAAAATTCTTAATAGATCATGGAACGTCAATGCACATATGAGCATTGTGAGAGGATACAAGGCGATGAGGATCTAGAAGAATTCAATGATAACTATCTACAACACATAAAAATAAAAATAAATATGGAATGCATATGCATTTGAAAGCATACTATAAGTGATGCATATTGCATATAGGAAATATGAAATGTGTGTGCACTAGTAGGCATGTTAAGAAAATTCTTGGTACATGTAGAAATGCATTAGTACATGTGAGAATTCTTGGACATGCATCTGGCATGCTTGTAGACTCCAAGTAGTTTGTTGTTATATATAAAATAATGATGCTATGATATTTGAATGTGAATAACGATGGATTATGTATCCAGTAAAAGTTTATAGCATGGTTAAAAGTGTTGATGATACTATCGTTGCATATGACAACCATCCATATGAATAAAAAATGAGGATGACAAAATGTTGATCAAGAGGTTGGTGAACAGAGCCTATAAGATTCTACGAAATACCACTTGATTAGGTAGCTTCATGTAATTTGATAACATCTATGCAGGTATGGAATTGGTTGATTATGATGTTGAAGGTAATTGTTGTAAGGTTTCCCACGAAATCCCACAATTGTATGATTGTTGATTATGATTATGAATTGATAAATCCCGCAAATAAGATAAGTGTTATATGATAATGGTTATATCATATGTTTTCTTCAGGGATATTATAGGAACAACTATTTAAGGACAAAGACATGAATTGAGTTTGCAAAAAGAAGAGCACCAAAAGGAAGAAGGGCTCAAGAATAAAGGCATGGAATAAGAAAAGTCTAGTGGATTTATTCCATCTTAGAAGAAGTAAAGTGGATCTAAAATATGCAATGCAAGAGGCACATCTACAACTATTTGAAATTTTGGAGATTCCATTATCACAACTAGAGTTCCTCGAGCCACAACTCTGGGACTTGTTGTTTGACCTTGTGCTAGATCCCTGGAGGGAAGTGGTACAACCTAAGGAACTATGATATAGAGAAGGGGGTACACTTCCTTGGGTTTTGAAGGTTGAGGGGAATGAGATCATGTTGGTTGGAATTGATGTGGGAATAGACAAATGATGAAAGTTGTTGTAGATGGATTTCATGGAGCTGCAACTCTAATACTTCCTAGTTGTTCTATACTAGAGCTTGGAAGGAAGTGGTACATCCTAAGGGATTGCAGTGCAGAAAAGGGGGTGCACTTCATTGGTTTGTGTAGATTGAATGGAATGAGATATTGTTCATTGGAATTGTTACAATAATTCTAAACTATGAAATCATTATGTATGGTTTTTGGGTTGGAGTTCCTATGTATATGTGTTTTGGGTTGGAGTGACTTTGTGATATTGAGCTGGAGAGACTATATGATGAATTGAAGGTCGAAGAGCCTAGAATTGTAATATGTATGTGCAATTTTATGGTAATGTGCATTGAGGATAGTGAAAAAATAAGGGGGAGGCGATGTAACATCCCTATTTTTAATCCCTGTGAACTTTAATGTGATTGTTCAAATGTGATTTAGGCTAGTGGCCCGGTATGTTTTAAGATACAGATCCCATATCAATCAATATTGGAAAGGGTCGAGCTATGTAAATTGCATAATCAAATTATTAATAATAATATATCATTGGATGAAATATGAGAGGGATGATAAATTTTGGGGAATATGATTCCACAAGAGAGGGATCTAAAGGGGGGATCCAAGGGAAAACCCACGTTATTTTCCTAATTTAAGGTGTCATTACCATGTAATCCTTCTTTGACTTATTAGATACTCTATAATTAAATTCATGTAAGAGGTTGGGTGAGTGAGTCAAATCAACTAGTTATGGAAGCATGGGTTTATTACAATAAACCATGGGGGAAGAGTGTGAGAGTTAAGAAAACATTTTAGGGAAGAGCGAGAGCCAAACAAGCATGGGAGAAGAAGGAAAATTGGGTAGGAGATAGGAAAATTTCAAGAATGTTGATTTTTAGATAGAAAGGGAGAGATAGGTGCTAAAAACAAAATTATTGACCTTGGTATGTATGAGAACAACCATGATAGGGCTAAGTTTTATGCTAGAAATGAAGGTTGTGTGCCTAGTGATGTATTTACTCTTGAGAAAATTTCTCAAGAGCCTTCAAAATGTTGTTATGGGAAGAATACTTGTAGTCCCTAGCTGATATATTTCCTAGACAACCATGCATTGGAGCCTTGGAGAGAAGTGGGATAGTTGAGGGACTGTGAGGTTGAGAAGGGGATCCCATTCCTTGATTTTTGCAGGTTCAGGGGAAACAAATCCAGTGGATTGGAAATTTTGATAGGGTTATAAAATATAGGTATTGGGTTGTTGTGTGTGGAAAATGGAAAGCCAAAAGAGCATATATCTTCCTTGGGGACTCATATCCCTAGCTCGGGGGTGGCCTATTGTTGAGAGAAATGGAATAGCAGAGCCTACATTTGGGAAAAAATTCCTTGGTACACTTCCATTTGGTGATTTACCAAGCTTCTAGATAAGTGTTATTTATATTTATTATGTTTAATTCCACTGCTTGTATGTTTTATTTAAATGTTGAATGTTTTGTATGGATTAATTATCGGCATTCATAGCTTTTAATATGTTGTTATTTGCATGATCTTGTATGTCATGATGTGAATTTCCACATATTAATTTGGTATCAGAGTTATGCTAAGTGTTTTTTGTAGTAATGTGGCCCAAAAAGAGAGATGGGTATTTTATAATTAATTTCTTGATGGATTTCTTCCATCCAAGTAAAAGGGATTATCATATTAACAATATTGTTTCACTTAGTGTACGTAAGCATATTACTTTTATATTTTCCACTAGGTTTAAGTGCCCTTTGATCATTGGTTCTTCCTTTAGTGTAGGAATGGTTATATAGGGTCAACATATTTTATTTTTTTTAAATCAGATTTAAATATGTAGTAGGGTGAGTGCAATCTAATGATGGTCTCTCATGACATGTTAGTGGCAATGCAAACCTAGAAAAAAAACAATATGTTAACTTGGAGGGATTATTCAAGGTACTTTTACAATGAATTTGAATATAGTGTAATAAGATGAAACATAGG
>JASDQU011176564.1:8690-26674 GCA_032191745.1 Picea mariana
TATTGCAAACATCTTTGAAAACAAGAAAGGGGCCCACTCTCCTTGTTCACACGTACGTGTGTGTATATATATATATATATATATATATGGGGGATGTGTTCCATGGAACTTTTAAGTCATATTTCTTATATGTTCTTACGCGACTGCTATTTGGCACTCCAGATGTTATCTCTTTGATGTAAATCTTGCTTCCCTAAGGGTTTAAAGTGATTTTCTCGGTTGTACTTCACTGATTTCACTACCATAGTTTAAAGTGATTTTTTAGGTTGTACTTGATTTCACTAACTTAACAAATGAGAGAACAAAAACCAAGGTATGGTGCGATGATGATTACATACCTTATGTCAAATGATTCTACTTCCTTAGTGTTTTGTCACCAAAATGATTCTACTTCTTTTGAGCTCACTATACCCATCTTACTTAATTAAAATATAAAATCTAGAAGTTTCAAAAATATAGAATATCCTTCCAAATCTCCCTAGCCTTCAAACCCCAAAGTAGCATTAACATAGAAATTATGAAATTCAAAAGAGAAGTAGATTGATAAAAATGTCCATATGATGGCCACCAAGGTGGAAAAAGGAAAAAAATCATAACTTACAAGCATCATGATTCATGATCTGACTTCAACTCATAGTCCTTACCTAAGTTCCCAATACATAAAATGTAACACTTCATATGAAAGAATGGCTAATGTACCTCATGTGTGTTGGACCACTATCATCATATGAGCTTGTTGATCAAGTGAATAAGCTAAGCAATGATTAGGAAGAGGCATATAAGGGGATATTGTTTGTGGATAATGTTGGTCATCGTCTCTAGGACCATTATCTACAATCTTGATCATGAAGAATGATATCCTCTAGCTATCCCTAAGTGAGAGGGGGTAACATCTGGCTCCAACACGGGGACGTGTGCTCACCGTAGAGCGCATGAGAACCTCAACATATATGGTACTCAAGGACCTACAATCATGCATCACTCTAAAAATTTCTTATTATATTTTAACATAAAACTATCAGTAACAAAAAGAGCAGGGATATATGATCCATCCTAGTATATGAAAGATACAAAATAAACGTGAAAAAACATTTTCCTTTTCATCAATGTGTGTGTGTGTGTGTAAGCTAAGTTATCATGAATATATAAGATTAATGAATAACTAATATCAGTAAAAAAAGATCAAATAAAGATGAAAGCTTACAACATATATAAGCTAAGTTATCATGAATGCATAAGATTAATCAATAACTAATATCAGTTAAAAAAGATACAATCAATATGCAATCTTACAACATGACCTAACATTATGTTACTCTAAACTAAAAAATAATTAAAGTTCCTTTTGCATAGTATGGTTTTAGAAGGGATCTAGTAATGGGTAATGATAGCTTCCTTCCCTCATGTGTGGTCAAATAAAAGGACTTACTTCCAAACTTCTTCTAAATCTTGTTAGGGCCATCCCATAAACTATCAAGCTTCTTATGCATACTTGGCTTCCCTTTTATTTTGTCCCGCATAACTACTAAGTTTCCTCTTTGAAAATATTTTGTCCTTGCTTTAAGATCAATCATTCTTTCATCATCTTGAGTTGTCTTTTCTTGATCTAAAGTAGGGTGATGAGACTTTATCAAGGCAATTCTCTTTCGATCATCTTCACACAAATGTGAGGCTCCTTCATTAACATGATTTAAAATCATAATAGACCCTAGATCCTTATTCAAGTTCGAAAGGAAAAATGGAAGGGTCATAAAAGTAGGCATGGTGTATCCAAGTTATGGTGTATCTTCAATGTCTTCTTCAATTGGTGATATCATGTTTGAGGAAACACAAAAGTTATAGTTTCCTTACCAATATTCATTACTTAATTCATGGGGTCTTAAGGATCTTCAACTTGATATTTCGCAACAAGCTACCTATAAAAGGTGAACAAGGTTCCATTAGGAGTTGGGATAGTAGCATAAGATAAGTTCATATGAAGGCTGCCTCCTAAAGTTGCAGCCCACTTTCTAGAAAGTAGCATTCCCCAAGCAACAAGTATGTCTATAACTACAAAAAACATCAAGAGAGATATGTCTAGACAAGTGGCAAGTCTAACCTTCAAATCCTTATTAATTCCTCAAACTTTTATGGCCTTTGAATCAATTCCACAAATATTTATATAAGGCCTTGTGATTTTCAAACATAATTGATCCATGACCTTTAAAGGCATCACATTAAAAAAATCCCCATAATCAATCATACAATAATGAAGCAAGAGGTTATTTACTACTAAAGAGATGAAAAAAGGTGCATGTCCTTTATTTCTATGATCGTAATTCATATATTCTAATACTATAAGAGGATCCACATATTCATCTTGGATACTTTGGAATCTCTTAACATTATCCCTTAGAGAAGGAATATTCATTATTTCAGTAAGAGGAAAAGGTAAGCTAATCTTTGCCAAGACACTGTCATATCAATATTCAAATTTATTTCATCAATCTTGGGAAAAGTTGGTGGACGATAAACATTAGTATCTAAAGGAAAAGGGTGTCTTGTCCATTTCTGAGGAGGTTTGGGGTCACTAGGAGAAGTCTCAGGTGCCTTCTTTCTTCTAGAATATGTTAAGTACTCTTTCTTTTTAAGTTTTTCCTTATATTCCTCATCCATTTCATTCAAAATATCTAATCTAGACATCCTATAAGCCTCTTTTTTTCTTTGTTTAAGTTGTTCCAAGGAAACATTGTAGAATTCTTCGGATGGTGTGGTATAAATGGGATTCAACTTCTCAATATAATTCATGTGTTCGCAATTGTTAGGGTCATCATTATTATCATTATCATGAATTCTAGGACACTCATATTCCCAATGTGAATCGCCACATCATAAACACCAAGGGACAACTTCTTGATTGATCATATCAGTAGGTGCAATGGTATTAAGTACATTTTTCTCATTACAGGTACTAGACTTCCATCCTTGGTTTCCCCTTTGTTGTCGATTATTGTTGTATTGAGCTCTAGGAAAAAAACTTTGTTGTTGAACTCTCTCTAGGTTAGTCACTTTATTCATAAGGAGATTTTGATTTTGAAATATCTCGGTTGTCATTTAATCAAGCCTTTAGGCTAGGAGTGTCACAGGGTCTTGGCTAGGATCAACATTATTCATAGTTCTAGCCTTGGTCTCAGCTTTGGCACGAGGAGCATGAAACTTTCCCACCTTTGAAGCTAAGAGGTTTTCCTCAATCTTAGTAGCATGTTCTTGTGCTTCTACAAGATCCTTTGAGGATTTTTCCCTAAGCATGAATCTAAATTTCCCCTCAAAGGCATTTGTATATAGGAGAAGGACATCACCATATTTTGGACTAATATCATCAGGAATTTGTTTCAGTAGATTTTCAAATATTGTATCAAATTCCTTTACTAATCCATTCTCCTTCTTATTAATCTCATTAAGTTTTTACAAAAACAACCTACCATCTCTTTTGGTTCCCCACATATTAATAAAGGTGTCCTGAAAATCTTTCCAAGTCTTAATACTCTTATTAGGAAGGTTATTGTACCACTTTCTTACATTTTCCACTAGAGAGGCATCAAAACGCTTCATGAATACATCGACATCATCATTATTGATTAGATGAATTTGAAAACATGCATAGAAGTATCCACATGCTCTTAGGCAGTGATGACATTATTACCATGAAATCTAGGCAACCACTTATCAAACTTCTCAGGCATATCATGAGGGTATCCTTAGATTCTGCATATCTCTAAAGGCTTGAAATAATTTGAAACCCGTGGTTGTGAATCCATTGGAGATAAAGACATTATTTGACCAAACAAGGAATTAACTACCAGAGAGTTTTGAAGAGGTTAACTTTAGTATACCTTGGTAGGATTAGAAAATATTCTATTAGGTCTAGGACTAGTGTTTTCAACACTTGGGTTCTCTTGACATGGAGTGCCAAATGAGCACACTAGATAAGGATTTGATGTAAGTTCATCAAAATTGGTTGAAGCATAGACTTAGGATTTCCAAATAGAATAACTTGGTTGTCCTCGGCAATGACCGCAAATTTTTATCACAATATCTAGCACATTTATGCAAATCCTTTCACAAGGGCTAAGACAAGTGTAACATTGAAGTGTTCCCACTATCAACTTAGAAATTACTTCCCTCATTTTAGTGACAGATTAAATCCAACACAAGAGATGCTTCCTCGATGACCTCAAGGAATCTAATATCAAGATAAGATCAAGTCTACGATCTCTTATATTAGTTACTCAAACATACCACTACTAGATCAGGGTTTTCAAATAAGCATAAGGTGGTTCATGAAGCAATTTCTATATTTGTTTGTGTGAAGTATCTAAGACAATTGATTATGTTTAGTGAGTCATAATAGGTCAAAGAGATATCCCAAACACTACAAATGAAATAAAATCAATGGTTGTTACCAAACTTGTGTAAAATACAAACACCTTCAGCCATATATCAATTTATAACAACAACAATAAATTTTCCCTCCAAACAAGTTAAGCATGTGATGAAATAGGGCTTAAAAATAAAAGTTATATTAGGGTTTTGTAAATAATTAATTGTTGAAATGATAATATAATATAGTGGCTTTCAATATGCAAGATGTCAAGCCATAGAGGGATGGAAAAAAAAAATCAGCAATGCAATAAATGATGATGAGATGCACTTTAAGGTGAAAGATGTCAATCAAACCCTGGACTTCAAGCGTGATTATAGTTGAAAATCAAGGTATAATTGAAATAAAATTGTCACAATCCCTAATCTAACCCTAGAACAATGAAGGAGAAGAGTGAATTTAGGTTCTAAGACTTGCTAGAGGGAGTCAAAACTAGTGTCATTTATTCATCTTGGGCATATGGAGTCAAACTATGAACTATCTTGGAGACAAAGGTGAAGGAAGAACTTAAAGATAAAACTCTAGAGTACTCTACTGTAAACCCTAGGTATATATCCTATAGAAAGGTAATTAGGGTAGTCCACTACAAACCCTAAGGAGTCATCATATCTCTTATAGCAACCTTTAGTAGATGATAACAAGGGTGCATATTGGATAAACCATAAGGTAGTCCACTACAAACCTTAGAAAGCTATCATATAGGAAAACGACTAGGCCAGTCCACTACAAACCCTAGAAATAATCATATGCCCTTTAACAATATTTAAAACAAATGATATCAAGGGAAGGTAGTCCACTACAACCTTTCCTAGGGTTTACAAGGTAATATCTATCCAAGAAAATACAAGGTAAAATGCACTATCACCATTTTGATAAAAACATTCACACTTACTACATTCATAAATAAATCAACAAAGACTTAAAAAGACCACTTACTAGGTAAATCAATGCCCCATGAAACCCTAACCATGAAATCACCCATCAAGCATGAAAAAGCATCCATAGATCATCTCTCCAAGAAGGTGCATAAGTTATCCATCCACATACAAAAGATAAATAGAGAAGAGACAAGTAGAAGTAATCCTCCACAAGTTTCAATGATGAATAAAAGAGGGAGCACTTCCTATATTTATATAAGGAAACCAAGCGTGTTCCCTCGTTGAGCTAATATCCACTAAAATCCCATAAAAAAATAATAGATCCATGATACAAGATTGATACATCTAGTTCGACCCCCCAAAATGTCTCTAAAACTATAATACAATGTTAAAACATGAAAAATTCCCTCAAAAATGTCACACGTGTGAGTGTAGAAGGCTCAAGAAGCGTGATATGTCATCTCCAAATGGGGTGTAAGTGCTCAAAAATTCATGTATCCCCTGAAAAGGTCCAATGCATCATTAAAATCCATGTCTCCTTATCAAGAAAGTCACATCTCATCATCAAGACAGTGCCAACTCATCATCAAAGGTGTTAGGTCGGCTCGAGCAAGAGTCACATCACCCTCAAGTGTGATGTCCCATCATATGTGCAATGTTTGCAAGCTAAGGTATGACATAATCAAGAAAATGGCTCCATGTCCCTCCCAAGAGGTGTATCATCATCATCACATGCCACATCATCAATCCTAACCTCAAAGTCCTCAAAGGGGTGCAATGTCTATGGTGGGGGCTCCCTGCTCTCTAAGTGACACATGTCTTAGCTCCAAAGTGAAACGTCCAAGGTCCAAAGTGCATTGGAGGGTGTCAATAGGCATGTCAATTTATCACATAGTCCAACACTCATCATCAAAGCTCCAAAAACCTCCATGAAGTGTGGGAGAAGTGTAGAAACGTCCTCCAAAGGACCATGTCCAAGTGTGCATCATCATCAAGCAAGGGATCATAGAATCAAGTGAGACCAACCATCATGGATACAAGAGTCATTACATCATAAAAAGTGAGTCACGATTTAATTGAAAATATTTGTAAGTAGTTCTTATTAGGTATATTCTTCAAACTTTACACTAGCTTATGAATTTATGCAATTTTCTAATTTAATTATGGGAGGACCATCATAGAACCCTATTAGGTGTGCCAATACCCAAGTAGAGGAGTATTTCCCAGGAAACCCATCAAAGTGTATGTGTGAGTGAGTGGTATACCTTGGGGTTTATTTCATGGTCATGGTGCCATTGACATGCAAGGCCACATGTGATGTTCATCTCCATGAGCTCCTTTGTAAAGGGAGTGCCTAATACATTGAGTTACCTTTCCTCAACATTGTTTCTTTCCACCCCTACATTTCCTTTTGATATTCTTTTATTCAATTTACAAGCCTCTTTTTCCAGTTTATTCATTTATTACATTGAGATAATTCAATAAAGTCCTTTATTTTGGATATGCATTCAACACATTAGGACTTGGGGTGTGTTATCCCCTGTCCTAGGTATAACTAAGTAGATCATGTCTCGAGGCCCACAGGTCCTAAACATGGTGTGTCGAGAGTCGGGTGACTTGAGCATGGCCCCGTAGGGCCCCTCTTTTCTTCAGTGTGTCCCATTTATCAATAGCAGCAGTATCCATCCCACCAACCTAGTTCTGAAGTAGCAGTAACTCTTGATCCATGAGGTAATGAGTCTGGGTATTATGGTATGTGTCACTTTAATTATTGAAGCACTTGAATATGTTTCACTGAATTCTCCTCCATTTCATAACATTTGCTTGAAAATTATGCTCTTTAACTTGTTCATACCTAGGAGGGTGACATGATGCCCTAGTGAGTTGATCTCCCTTTAGGATGGGTTTCCACTGGGTGGGTCTATGAAAGGTCATCATCCATTCCCTCAATATTTACCACTTTCCATCCTTACTCCTATCATTTTCCACTACCTTTATTCGGGCATTGGGTTTGCCACACTAGGAAGGGTTGTACATTGCCTTGTGGGAAGAAGGGACTAAAGGCCCAGGGGGTAAAAGTAGCTGGCAAGAGTTAAAATCCAAAATAAAACCTTTAAGATGCTTCTCCCAAGGATTCCCAAGAAAGCAATAAAAGGATTCTTAGTAAGAAAAGGGAACCTGTAAGATAACTAAACACTCAAGGTATTAGTTGTTGGATGGCAGGTATCATCATGAGTTGTCCTATTATGTCCATGGGCATGTAGCGGTATGACACTACCATCTATCTGGTCACCAAACCAGTGTAGTGGATCTTTGTGGCATAGCCAAGATAAATGGGGTCTCATCACGAGCCAATATTCTCATCTCTGTGAAATGCTTGTGGGTAATGCTATCACCTCTCATTACTAAGCCAAGACAGTGTCCCTCAGCTCTTCCCTTGAAGCACAAAATAAAAATAAATAAGAATAAGAATAAAAGGAATTGAATGGGTTAGGAAAGAATGGCATCTATAACAAGGTACAACTCGCCCTCTACAAAGGCACCCATAGGTAAGACCTACATTTCCATATTATCACTACATCCCATGCCCAAAAACTTCCCCGTGCCACCTCACACACACTTACATGAACTAGATTGGCTCTCACCTGGGAAACACCCCAAAATTAAGGATGATTATCCCAATAGGATACCCTGAGACATTCTTCAAACCTAACTTGTTAAACTGCATAATGTATTGAACATTTGTCTCGGTAAAGGGGAGTTTGATGCACATGTTTGGGTAATTTGATTATTAGATGTGATTGACATTTATATGATCCCTGTGACTTATGAAACCCTGGAAGGAATACTTGTTGTTGTTGTGGGACCTTTCCCGATGGACAGGTACATATGGGGGAATGATTAGTTCGGACCTCCATGGGGATGAAAGACCAACAGATGGATTTGTGACCCCAACCAGAGGGAGAGAGATACCATAGACTTGCACCAGAAAGAAAGAAGGTTGTTTCTCTTAGGACACTCTTGCAGACCTAGACCCAGGGGGATCTTACCTTTCCACCTGGACATTGACCCTTGAGATCCCATGACATCATCATTTTGACCCTAGTTGTCATCCAGAGCTAGGACATGCATTTATGAGGGCAGTTATGTGTTGGTTGGCACGTGTGGCATCATACAGGGCCTTTGGAAGCCAAATTTTTTTCATGTGGGGCCCAACATTCCACCCTAGGTGTTAACACATAAGATTGTATGGGTCAAAAAATTCACCTTGGTTTTGTTTTTTAGTCATAAGGTTTATAGGACATAGGTGTTGAGTCTTTAGGTTGTAATCATAAAGTTAGATTTGGTTTCAAAATGAATAAGGCTATGTATAACCTTGGTATAAATTTTAAGCTATGTTTGATCTAGCGTTGTGAAATGGTGTTGCGAACTGGTGGAAGAAGAGGGTTGTAGGTTGGATAGTTTGTAGGCATCTGAGTGCAAATCTGAAGTTACCAGCATCAACCTCATAGCCATTAGGTACTTCATGAGATTTTTTGTCTTGTTTGGAGGTTAGGAAAGGGTTTTTCTACTTGATTTTCCTTTGGCGCTGCGAACTGGCTCAAGCGCTGAGAATTGCGACAAGCGCTACAGAATGTGCTACAGAATGTGTTGTGGAATGTGTTGCAGAAACTCTATTCTAGGACTATTGAACTGGTATTTTTGACCAGTTGACTTCCAAGAGGATTTCAGGGTGAACCAGGATGAATTTCAAAAATCCAAAGGAGGTTATTGTCAAGCACAGACCCAACATTAATTTCCTTCATTTTTCACACAGGTGTCATGGATTTGGAGATTCAAAGGTATCTTTGAGCCCTTTTTTTCAGTTTTCATGATTTCTTGTTTTAGACATGTTTTTGTGACCCGTATTCCTGCGAGCTGGAGATAAATTTGAAGAAAAAGAGAGAGATTTTTCTTTAGAACAAGCCTATATACAAAAACCGTTCTCATATTTTACACAGTTTTTATAGTTTGAGAATTACAAGTGGAATTTTGAAGCCTATTTTTCAGAATTTTGCCTCCTAAAGAAGGAAATTAGTTAAAACATGTCATTCTCTGTTTGTAACCGATTCTATTTTGGGAAAGGGGTTGGAGTTTGAATTGTTGAGCTGGAAAGGATCTATAGTGATATATATTTGATGGTACAATATTAGATAAGGGTTAGAATGAGCTAGAGAGGGTGGTTCAATCTGGAAGACTTGAGAAGACTTGTATAGCTTGAGTTCTGAAAGACTGTATTTCTGGATTCTTGATTCTTCAGTGAATGAAATCATATTTTCCTTATTCATATCTAATATTTTTGTATTTGTGCCATTGGTGACTGATTCACATGGTTTTTGTTTCACTTAATGATTGAGAGAAGACTATATTTCCTTGCATTAATGATATAAGTCTGCAAATGTACCTTTTCATTGTTATAGCTTTATCTTCATGTGTACCTGATGTATGTATGAGTTTACAGTTTGTATCACTTCTCCATATTCATTTAAACCTATTTAGTATCTTATTGAGTTCATGTGAAGACAATTCTTCTAGAATACATTCCTAATTTCCTCATGGATGCAAGTGTTAACAATCCATAGATTGATCCATCATTGAGAATTTTACTCGTTAAAATCAGATCTTTATGTTACCAAGCTCACCTGATCTACAGTCTAGGGTGACTCTTAGAGAGCTAACATTTTGGCGCCATTGCCTAGGAGTGAAGTCTGAAGCAAGATTCCCTGGGAGAATGAAACATATCCAATTCTTGATGGTATACAAGAGGACACAGAAGTTGACTGTAATCATCTATCTGGGGAATCCACATTCAAAGAGTCCACTGGAGGAAGGATCATGTTGACCGAAAAATGACCATACAGAAGGGAAAAATCAAGTATCAGTTCATGAAATTTCTCTATGAACTCTTATTCTTCTTTATCATCTCTTTCATGTCCTTCCCTTTACATATAAAGAGGATTATCCTTTGTTTTGTTTACTCTGGTGACCATCAACATTATTTTATATATCCCTCCTTGGAAGAGGATGGTCTTCATTCTTCATGTGTTGTAGATGTTGATCATGTCTTCTCACCTCAGCCTTTTCAGAAGGATGATGTATGTATTCAAGTCCTTCCTGAATCTGATCAGCCATGTAATCATGAGGATGATGAAACTGATTTATCTCCTTCTCATATCTCATCACCTATTACCATCACTATTGATCTTTGTAATTAGTTTGTTAAACCCCATTTTCATCCCATAGAATTCCAGTCTAGAGTCAAACAGAAGATGTTTAAACCTCTCAGGATGCCATTTCACCTCCATCCTTACCCTCCCAACTTTGTTGAGTATCTTCCCAGGTTTATTGGAGAGAATCATTTTATGGCTAAGAAACATTTGGGAGCCTTTGATAACTTTGTTGATAATCTGAAAATTATGTATGAAGATGTTGTTATCAGATTATTTTTGAAATCTTTGGTTTGGGAGGCTTCTTTATGGTTTAGAGATCTAGAAATTGGTTCAATTAGTTCATGGAATGATTTTTATTGTGTGTTTTTAAAGTATTGGGGTGAGAATAAGTCCCTTGATCAATACCTCATTGATTTTAATTCTTTGAGGAGAGGGGAAGAAGAAGCTATGGTTGTCTTCAACAGGAGGTTTTATAGTGTTTATCACAACATGCCATTCGAGATTCAGCCTTCCGAGGATACTACCATGGTGTACTATGTAATGGATCAGCATACAAAGCTTGTCCTTCTCCTGAGAAAAAGAAAATATTCATATTTAAGACACTTGTTTGAGGATGTTGAAGAAGTTGAAAAAAACATCTAGGCTTGCACGAGGATTCGAGAGCAGGCATACTTTGAAAATATGCATGCACATGAACAACAACAAAAATGTAAGTATGAATCAGATTTGGGACAGCATTTGACAGTTTCTTCAAATTTTTCAATTTTTTCCATGGATTGGGATGTACATCATGCTTATGTTCATTTTCAAAATCAGTTTGAGCATGTAGTAGTGGATGATTGCATAGATAACTATATGTTTTTAGTTGATCATAGTCAGAATGCTTTAATTCCTACTATGAAATTATCATATGATCATGTTTATGAAGAGGAAATTGTCATTCTTGATGATCAAGAGCTGCTCATGAAAGCACATGGAGGTCATCTCTTTCTTAGCAAAGGGGAATTTAAGCAATGGAAATCATATTTTCTTAATCAACAATTTTGTGATTATGGTTTTGAGGATCCAGTAGCAGCCTTGTTGGATTCATACCTTTCAAATTCTCTGACATTTTCATATTTCATTATCTCACCAACACTCATAGGTGAGCATGATTCTCTAAAGGATTTTCAATCGTTGCTATCATATTTTTGTTATTCTCTGTTGATTAGTGGCAAAGATGAGATCGTTTCGTTGCTAAAGTTATTTTAATGGTTGTTGTGGAAATCTTCCTTTACTTGATCAAATTGGAGATCTGGTTAGAGGTAGGGTAGTGTAGGAAATAAGCTCACTTCTTGATCATTTGATTTCCTTCAGTTTGCAGCAATTTTATCAGTCTGTTTGTTTAAATAAGTGGCAGATTTTGGCAGTGTTTCAAAGGTTAGTTGCACAGATGAATCCATATCCCAATGGATAAGGAAATTAGAACTACATGTTCTTGGCAGCTCACAAGGAGCATGCCATCCCCTGTGGAGCCAGAGTTTAACACATAAGATTGTATGGATCAAACAATTCACCTTGGTTTTGTTTTTGAGGCATAAGGTTTATAGGACATAGGTGTTGAGTCGTTGCGAATCGAGACAGGCGCTATGGAATGTGCTATGGAATGTGTTGTGGAATGTGTCATGGAATGTGTTGCGGAAACTCTATTCTAGGACTGTTGAACTGGTAGTTTTGACCAGTTGACTTTCAGGAGGATTTTCGGGTGAACCAGGATGAATTTTAAAAATATAAAGGAGGTTATTGTCAAGCATGGACCCAAGAACATTAATTTCTTTCATTTTTCACACAGATGTCACAGATTGGGAGATTCAATGGAATCTTTGAGCCCTATTTTTTCAATTTTCATGATTTCCTATTTGAGACATGTTTTTGCGACACGTATTACGGATAGCTGGAGATGAATTTCAAGAAACCGAGAGAGGTTTTTCTTTCAAACAAGATTATCTAAAAAAACCATTCTCCGATTTTACACAGATACTATATTTTGAGAATTAAAAGTGGCATTTTGAAGCCTATTTTTCATAATTTTGTCTCCTCAAAAGAAAGAAATCGGTTAAAACGTGCCATTATTTGTTTGTAACTGATTTTATTTTGGGAAAGGGGTTGGAGTTCAAATTGGTGAGCTAGAAAGTACCTATAGTGCTATGTATTTTGTGGTACAAGAGTAGAGAAGGGTTAGAAGGAGCTAGAGAGGGTGGTTAAATCTGGAAGACTTGAGAAGACTTGTATAGCTTGAGGTCTGAAAGATTGTATTTCTGGATTCTTTATTCTTTAGTGAATGAAATCAGATTTTCCTTATTCATATCTAATTTTTGTGTATTTGTGCCATTGGTGACTGAATCACATGGTTCTTGTTTCATTTAATGATTGAGAGAAGCCTATGTTTCCTTGCATTAATGATATAAGTCTGCAAATGTAGTTGTTCATTGTTATAGCTTTATCTTCATGTGTACCTGATGTATGTATGAGTTTACAGTTTGTAGAACTTCTCCATATTCATTTAAACCTATTTAGTATCTGATTGAGTTCAAGTGAAGCCAATTCTTCTAGAATACACTCCTAATTGTCTCATGGATGCAAGTGTTAACAATCCATAGATTGATCCATCATTGAGAATTCTACTCGTTAAAATCATATCTATATGTTACCAAGCTCACCTGATCTATAGTCTAGGGTGACTCTTGGAGAGCTAACACTAGGGGTTCAACGTCACCCTAGAAGGGCATGACATCACCCTTGTAAATGATCTTAGGGTTTACTTACTTTCAATTATGTAAAAATTGGATTTTTGATGTAATTAGGCCATATCAACCTTTTTATGACCTAATTTTAATTAAAGGTCATTGAAACTGTATAAATAGAGAGAAATTACTCTCATTTTTTCATCATCACTCATCACACAAATAGTGTGGTCTAAAATTTGTGCCCTTTTTGGGGGTTATTGGCTGAAAATCTAGGCGCACTTTCTCTTGGAAGCTAAATTTTGCAACTTCGATCATTTCTTGGTGAAATTACTTGGCATTCTAGGGTTTTATGGCTTGATTATTCTTTGTGAAGTAATTAAATTTGCAATTATTCATTTTATTTTAATGGTTTATGTTAAATTTTTAAATTTGCTTATTCATGTTAAATATTATGAAATTGCTTGTTTGACAAACCCTAGGAGTAAAGGACTTAACTTGCTACTTATTTACTCTTCATTTACTAGACTTTGCTAAGGAGACCTTGACCTAAGTGAACTTATAAAGCCATAAAATACTAGCACTTTAGTGGTCATTACCTAGTCAATTGTTGCTTCTAATATCTTTTAATAGTCTAAGGAAGGAAGGTTTGCTAGAGCCTAAAATTGCTTACACTCTAGCAAATTCAACTTTAGGGTTTGGATGTTTGAGGCCTTTAAGAGCCAACACGTCTTCCATCCATGTCTTCTCCTTAGGCAAGTATAATCATTGTGCCATTTCTTCCAAGAGAAAAACACCATCTATAGACTTCATTACTCTATAAATGCACTAGTCTACTCACTATAGTGATTGATTGATCAAAACAACTCCTGAACTATCTTCCTTAAAATACTTACGAACTTGTACTAACCTTAAACTAGACTAATTAATTTACTAACTTGTTGTTGTTGCAAAACATTTCTACAGCCATCTGACAACATCAAATTTATCTCAAAAGTGACATTAAATGTTGATTAGACATTGTCAATTTTGCTTCTAACAAGTAGTTATCATTCTACCAATTCAAAGCTATATTTCCTTGTCTTTTTCAAGCAAATTCAAAGCATGATTATTGTGGCTATTACAAAATACATATTGTTGTTGTAAATAATTACTTTGTTGCAATTTTATATCAGCTTACTTATTTTTCAGAGGTTCATGGTCTTATGAAGCACTAACATCATTTGGTACTTGGAAGTTGCACTCTTTTCTATTTTTTTGTCTTGTTATGGATAGGTACACCTCATTTACCTTTTGCTTCATCTATATAAGACACAAAGAACCTTCGACTTGAGTGACATGTGAGAGGGGGGAACTTTCTTGTACCTTTTACCTTAGCCTTCTCAAACCCTCAGGTCATTGGGGATGTCTGCCTGGGGGTACTGTGGCATACTCATAAATAGAAAGGGGTTTCCTATTAAGGTGATAGTGATAGGTTACTCCATGTTACGCCAATATTACATCCACTTGCCTTGGGCTTTGGGAAAGTAAAAATTGTGCGATAACATTTTGGTGCAGTTGTCAGGGAACACTAAGTCAATATTCCTCAATGACACTTTTTGGGTAAGCCTTTCCCTCAAAGCCTTTATCTTATGAAGCTTACCTGAAAAATCCAGTGAGGGTGATCCCCTCATCCCCTTGATATATTCAAGAGAAATTTTTTGGCGACTCCATTGATGACAACCCGTAGCAGACGTCAGTATACACCTTACTTTAATTCTTGTTGTCCCCATGGCCCCTTCTAAATGGTTCCCCAAAGAACTCTTTGACCCTCTAGACTTGGGAAGTATCCAAGGAGGATTACATGATCTCCCGAAGATGCAGATTCTTAGATACCCACATTTGCAGGAGAAATTGGGGCCATTGGTAACACACATTAGACTAAGTTATGTGAGAACTATGATTTCCATCTATCGGGGAGTGACCATATGGACACTTTTATGAGACTTTTCTTAGCTTCACTCACTGGGGACACTATAAAATGGAGCACAACATTCCCTAGAAAAAGTATCAACTTGTGAAGATTTAGAATGAGTTTTCCTAAAAACATGGGTTGTTATTGAAAGTATGGCTTCCCTTTATGCCCAATACCTCGAAATTTGCAAACAAGATGATGAAGATGTTAGAGAGTTTAATGATAGGTTTAACTCCTTTCTTAGTTGAATTGAGCCAAACTTTCAACCAGAGAAATCTGTCCTTCAACATTTTTAGATTCCTTCGAAGGAGAATTCTAGTTTACCCTCAGGAACCATTTCCCTACAAACCTCGAGGAAGCACAAGATGTTTCTTGCCGTGTTGAAGAAAATTTTAGGTTGAACAATTACATTTCTCAAGTCAATATTTTGAACAACCAAGACAGCATATTAGGTTTCAATGATGAAAGCATGGAAGAACGTGACCTTCCAAAGATTCCATAGGTAAAAAATAACAATGAACTAAACACTTTCCCTAGAAAATGGAGCACAAGTTTTTTAAACATGGAAATGCCTCTTTATTTTCAAAAAACAATGACCCTCCTAAGGATTTGAATCCTCCTCAAGATACCTTTGAATATCTTGAGGTTGAATACATTGGATACTTACCTTCACAAATCACTAAGGCAAATGACTTTGAAGAAGAATCCCCCATTATATTTCATGTTGGAAGAATGGGAACAAAATACAGTGAACCCACACCTTTTTATGTTACCCTATGGATCAATGATTTCCTTCTCCATAATTGTGTTTTTGACCCAGATACTACTAGAAACATTATGATTGAAAGGGTTATGCACCAACCAAGTCACAATGTATCACAACCAAATACACAAGATTTTTTTACACGAGGTATTATCAAAGACCTGGGTGTTTCCTTCCACGCTTTCCCTGATGTCTCCTTCAAAATCAATGTAATGGTGATAGACACATTAAGTAGTTGGGGGATTTTACTCTGCAAAGACTTGGCAGAAAAGATAGCCATAAGTTTCCAAGACCAGGGATCCAAAGCTATTATACCCCCTCCCAAAGGAGGAGTTTTTACCCTTCACAAGGAACCCATCACAGGATGCCTCATTGAAGCTTCCGAAGAACCCAATGATCAACTCCTCTATGTGAATAGTAGAAAGTTGTTTTTTCCAAGGAGGAAACTTATCATATATTGAACTTGGAAAAACACCCAAAGGAGTTCGGACCTTAGAATTAGATGGTGCTCATTCGAGTTCTAGCTCAGGGGCAGGCATTGTCCTAACTGCCCCTTCTAAGGAAACCTTCTACTACTACTATAGACTTGAATATCATTGCACAAACAAGGTTGTTGAATATGAGGCTTTGGTTATAGGTCTTAACCTGGCCATTGATAGGGGTGTAAGGCACTTGAGGGTTATAGGAGATTCATACCTAATAGTATCACAAGTTTTGCTAAACTTTGCCACAAAGAATGAGAGACTAAAAAAATAATGTGACTTTGTAAGGTCTGTTGCGAAATCCTTTGAAGTAGTATCAATAGAAGCAGTTCCTAGAGAGGAAAATTATGTAGCAGATGCTTTGGTTGTCTTGACATCTACTTTGCAACCTTGTGAGGTTCCCCTCCAAAACTTGTGAAAAATGGAGGTCCTATTAGACCATCGATCCCTGATAACTTAGAACATTGGAAAGTATTTGAAGATGATAATCAAATCCTTAGATTCATGTAAAATAGTAGAGAATTCACCAATTCACAAGTAAACTTTTTGGTTGATTCCATGGACCTTGACGTAGTAAACTTACAAAATAACACTCTGCCAAAAGGGTGCATTCCTTTAGAATAACTCTTTGATAGACACGATGTTTACAAAGGAAAAAACCTCAAACAACAAATAGACAAAGTCTTAGAATTCAAAATTGGCACCAAGATGGATCTAAGGATGGTAAAGATAGGGGAGGGTACCATAGAAAAAGAGAGAAACGAGATACTTGACCTCATTAGAGAATTTAAAGATACCTTTGCTTGGAATTATGATGACCTAAGGACTTATAGGGGTGATGTCATCCAACATGTTATACCTTTGACATAGGGAGCCAAACCTTTTCGACAAAAACTAAGGCATATCAACCCCAAGTTGGAGAACTAGATACAAAAGGAACTTCAAAATATGGTAGATATTGGTATCACAGCCCTCATTAGATATTCATCATGGATGTCTAATTTGGTAGTTGTCCAAAAGAAGAGTGGTGACATTTGTCTGTGTGTTTATTTGTAAAACCTTAACCAGCTATCTTTAAAAGACAATTACCCCCTCCCGAATATGGAACAATTACTACAAAGGGTCACTGGGGCAGGCATGATGTCCATGCTGGATGGATTTTCTGGATAAAATCAATTATTTCTCAAAAGAGAAGATCAACTCAAAACAACATTTACCACACCATGGGGAACATTTATGTATTTAAGAATGTCATTTGGCCTTATGAATGCGAGTTAGACCTTTCAAAGAGAAATGGACTTTGCTTTTAGGGATCTTATTCAGAAAATTATAGAAATTTATCAAGATGATCTCACGGTTGTGTCAAAAAAGAGAAAACACCACATATCACACCTCAGAATTGTTTTTGAAAGGTGTACGAAATATGGTATTTCCTTGAACCCTAAAAAGTCTATTTTCATACCACTGATCTGGATTTATGTAGGAACACAATGAAATACAGAAATACACATAAACGCAGAGATGCAGCGGAAATAATACTTCATTTCATTAATA
>JASDQU011176565.1:0-21767 GCA_032191745.1 Picea mariana
TATAAAGAAGAAGAGGTTTTTACCTTGTATGGGTTTCCTCAGGAAATATCTATCTCTATGTTTCTCATATATGTGACTGATGTTGAATGTGTCATTGTTTATATCCCTGCATTATTGTGATCATCATTGAGTGCCTTGTAAAGTTTTTTAAAAGAAGCATAATTGTTTAAGCACGGTAACAACTGATTCACCCCCTCATCTCAATTGTCCAACACATTTACCAACCTTTTCTCTTACCAGATTAGGTAATCCTTCCCATATGAGATCCATTGCTATTTTGTTATTCTTCTTCAATTCCTTCTTGGGTGAAATATTTTCCCTTTTTGAACTATCATAACCTGTAACAACCGATAGCCAAATATAATTCCCTTGTTAGTGTAAAAATACTTTCGTCCTTATGCTCCACATCCCATACTTTAAACCATTCTGACCATTAAAAAATGGTACTCCATTCTCATAATAATCCATGATATCCTTCTAGTGGTTAAATGTTTTCCTGAAGGAACTTTCTCTGATACCAATTTTTGGATTATAGAGAGGAGGGGTGAATTAGTAATAAAGAAATTCAATCCTTTTTAACCACAATATGAAAGTGTTATATCAATGTATCATTATCATCCAATAGTTTCATAGTAAATAAACAACGAAAAAATGAGAAATCATACACATACACAGTACACCAGTGTTTTTACGTGGAAACCCAAAGAAGGAGAAAACCACATAAAGCTTTTTCTTATATGTCTTTAAGAATTACATTCATTGGAAGCACCAACTTCCTTTATTTTTCAGCTGCAACTGGAAGGAGGCTCCAACCCCGTAGTTTCTCAGGCTACAACCTGAACAAAGCTCCAACTCCCCAGTTCTCTGGCTACAACCAGAAGGAGGCTACAACCCCCTATGTTCTCTAGCTACAACCAGAAGGTGGATACAACCACCTTTCCTTACCCCCTCCAACCGCCCTGACGTAGAAGTAGAATGATGGAACCATTTTTACACTATCACTGTGATATATACTTTTGTAAACTTGTACCAATCAACCTGCACCAAACAACCTGTACCAATAACCTGAACCATGCATCAACCATGACTCAACTTGTACCTCAACTTGCAATCAACCTATACCATAAAAAAGTGCATCAACCATGCACCAACCTGTACCAAACCACCTGTAGTCAACCGATACCATAAACAAGTGCATTAACCATGCACCAACTTGTACCTTAACCTGTACCATGAACAAGTGCATCAACCATGCACCAAACCTGTACTTGAACCTGTACCATGAACAAGTTCATAAACCATGAACCAAACTTGTACAAATAACATGTCACAACAACTTGTCCAAACAACCTATTAGCGATCAAAATGTACTAGTACTTTTGAGAGCGTTTTCATCTCTCTCAATTTGATTTATTTTTTCTCCAATCTTTTGGTCAATATCTTGATTTCTAGGTGCTTCATCAATCTCTTGGTGATTGATTTTACACAGTATCCTTTGACCTTCTCCTCTTGACCTGAAAAATGAATGATTTTGTTTAGTTCTAATCTATTATATCTAGTCATTTTCCTAAGTCTATAGCCTCTAAATCTCAAAACGCTCAACATGCCAACTACCAAGTTATGTCATATATTGATATACCAAACTCCAAGCTCATTCAACAAGTGAAATAACTAGTCAACACCCTATAAGTTAACCTTAAACTCAAGTCATGAGTGTTCAAAGCCTAACTTAGACCCTAAGTCTATTAAACACATACACTTATCAAAACCTAGAGCACCAATTTATGAGTTATTCACAAGACGAGTCCACATGTCAAAGACAAGCATTGAGCACCAAGTCTACCATACACCCCACTCCTCATCGACAAGTTATATGAGCAGTTGCATTATTGAAGCCACAAGTTAAGGCATAAATCGACACATCTCAAAGCACAATGCCGAGCCCGTTACCATTAGTGATCCCTTCAAGATGGTGTTGTTATGGAACTGTTCCACATGGAAGACTCAATTCCAAGTCAAGAGGAAGAAAGTTTATGCGCCAATCTCAAAGGTGTTAAGCATTCAACCCTACCTTAATGTACATATGCTCAAAATTGTATGTGTATGCACCCAACTAAATCAAACGATGATTCAAGTGCCATGTGCCGAGGAAAAAATGTGTTGCATAGATGATATAAATATTTATGTGGCTCAAGCATCAAAATGTAAGCTACATTTTTCAAATCAACACGCAGGTAAAGACTACCACGGTATCAAATACAGACGAGAAACAAACCCTCTGTCAATTCATATGGAGCGTCGATGTACATGTTTATTATTCAAATAGATGTAAACACATGTTATGGGGATAGATTCTTATGTGCCCAGCTTAATGGATGTGTTCGAAATAAATAACAAAGGCTGGGGCATCTGGTCTTGAGATCCAATTCCCATATGCAGATTTGTTTATGAATACAATGATTGAATATTTTGGGGAGAATGCAATAGGGAGAATTGCTTCTGTTAATTCTGGATCTTAGTAGAGCATCCGATTTCATGCATACACAAATCTATTGGAGATCGTTCACTAGCAGATATGCCCGATTGTCAACAAGGAATGAGAATGGGCATTTATTGTTATCCAATTGAAATCTAGGCATTGCTTTACATGACACTTAGATGTGCTTGACAATTTCTTAAACCATAAATTGGAGGAAAAGAATTTGTGGAGTGAACTGACAAGCATTTTTGGCTTGACTTTCAACAGTTTAATGACATCTATAGATATAAAACAGAGGAGTATTCTCACACTACTAGTGTACAGAGACAGTGGTATTATCACAAGTTCAAAAATACTCCTATCTTTGTATGAGATATGCACATAGCACAGGAAGTTCATGCAAAGTAGAACCATGATTTAAACACAACAAGGAAATCAAATGAGCAGCCTTGAAGATCAAGAATCTTGGAAAACACAATTATGAAGCTTTGAAGAAATCTACTAAAGCCTACCTTTTTTGTGGTTATTTCAGTTTACATAGTTGTTTTTAGCCACCGAAAGCAGAGCTTTCAGTGGCTTACAGGTTATAATTTTGTCTCACAAGCCACCGAAAGCGATGAACAAAGCACAATGGTGCTACCTACAAGTGCTACCGTTTTTCTCCTTGTCCCATTTTGAGGTGCGCTACCCAGATTTTCTACCCAAGGAAGTTGCTAGCAAACACCAGGAAAATAAGAGGACCAAGCTAACACCTTTCGGATAAGCTGATGATGGTGAAAGTTGTAGAAGCAACAACTGGCATTTTGAGGACAACTACACACCCCTAAAAGACACATGGAAAAATAGGAGTTGCGCAATAAAAGAGGATCAAATTAGTTTGAAGCATGGTTGGATTAGTCACCAACATTTTCCTGTTATATAGCATAGGTTGTTATCTAAGTTGTTAGAACAAATAAATTTTTAGATATTTTCAATGGAAGGAATCCAGCTCGTATCTCCAGCTGTTGCCTCCCTTTTGTTATAAATAGATAGATCAAATTCTTTAGTAAAGGGAGAGGGGTTGAGTTGAGGCTCTTGAATTGTTTTTGCACTTTGACAGAATCAATTTGAAGATAGCCTATCTTAGCATTTTCTGTGTTAAGAATTCATTTGCAGAAGAGAGTGATGTTTAGCTGTATTTTTCTTTGTTTTGACTCTTAAACTTTGTTCTTATTCAATAGTAAGCATGAGAGGATTGCTTAAGAGGATCCTTTGAGATCTTCTACCTTGTGTGTTGCTAAAATATCTTCTGAAAAGGATCTTCAAATTATGATTCTTCTTCTATTGTATAAATAGTATGCTTGAAAAGGATTTTCATGTCTCTCTGTTTGCAGTTTTATGTTTTCTCATAAAATTCTTCCACCTGAAAGCCTTGAAGGAATAAACATTTACTTTTGATCATATGTTTTGCTGCATATTGAAGATGATTTGCAAGGATAGATTCATATGATTTGTTAAGTCAAGCAGATAGTTTATGCCCTACCTCTCTCATATTTTCAAAATCAACTTTCTTTTCATAAACTTTTGATGTTACCAAGCTCACCTGATTACATTCTAAGGTGACGTTTGGAGTGATAACATAAATGGAATTGTTTCCTGGGATGGATTTGAGCAGATTAAAAAGCTCACTGGGAAGAACAACACTGCACAACTCCAGCTTTAGATGGTGACTGAAGTTGGACACCATCAAGACTGCACATTCACCATAGCAACTCCATTGTTCATAATCTATTGGTGACTCCACTGGAATGAGACTAATTAAATGGCTATGAAGGCTATCCTGGCTAGGAGGTTTGCCCCACTCGATTTCTCAGTTATAGAGGAGTATCCACATCCTGTGCCTCTTATTGATGAATGGCAAGATCTACTGCCCAAATTTTATGAAGGTAAGGATGACAACCCTGTTGAGCATGTTCATGAATTTCATAATTTGATGCAACATCTTGACATCCATAATGAAGATATATTTATGAAAATATTCATGTATTCATTGAATGGGGATTCATGTAAATGGTATTTCTCATTACCCCCTTCCATCATTTCATCCTTGAAGGATTTCCATAGAGTATTCAATGAACACTGCAAAACGTTTTATCCCTCTGAAAGTATTTGTCATAACTATTTTGAGGGATATGTAGAGTGTGCTCAATATTTGTTAGATTGCTCTATTGAATATAAAAATGAAAACTATTTTATTCACTGTCCAAATGAAGATATGAATGAACCTCTTTCTCTTTCTTATTCCCGAGAAGAAAGTCTTCCATATATCAGTCATGATTGTACTAATGATTGCATGGATTCAGTTGCATTATATCATGTACCTTATGCATATTATGTCTCCGATTCGAAAGAAGAACCAAATGTAGAATAGGATCTTTCTCTTTTCCTACAAGAGGTTTCCCATGATATCTTTTCACCTGAGATTGAAGAGAGAGGTCGGGGGATGGTTCATTTTTTTGTGCAAGACCAAGGAGCCTGGGGTTCACCTATTTTTGATGAATACTCTAATGAAGAAGAGAAGATCCATTTTGATGATTTGAGGAGCAGCCAACCGAGTTATGACAGTTATGAATCTGATTATGATAGAGAACAATATTGTGAAGAAATCAGCTATCAGGAAACTACTGAAGACATTCAACAGTCATCTCTACAAATTAGTGAGCCCACATGCACTATATTTGAACCTGGATCTACATACAACAACAAACAATCTATCATCAGTAGTGAAGTCAGTTTGCAACTATGTTCGGATTTGCAGGTAGTTGTAGGTGGCAGCCATGATCAGCATGAGGATATGCAAAAATCTTCTGATGTTCTGCTAAAACAATAGGAAGAGGTATTCCTTTTCAGTTTTATTGATCTGTTTTCTGATTATCTTGGTTCTTTGAACAACTTAGATGTCAGAACACTTTTGTCAAATGAAGGTTGGATGTTCTTTTATTTTGAATTGCATATCAGTAATCTATGGGTTCCTGCATTCATCATTGTTGTATCAAGGATTTCACCATCTAATCAGATGCTTATATGGTTTCATTGGAAGCATGAGTTCACTTGATTAAGAAGAAGTAAAATGGTTAGAGTAGGAGTACATCAAAAAATAAGCTCGCTCTATGATAAAGTAGACTTTTACAGTTATTGGTTGTTGAATAAGCAGAGTAGGCTACAGGAAGGCTACAGGTTTGCAGAAAATCAGTTGTAAAGGTTAGATGAATCCATGCCCAATGGAAAGGCCACTGAAAATTCTAGGTTCTTGGAGCCTCACGGGGAGGTCTCCATCCCAGTTGGAGCCAATGTTAGCGATCAAAATTTACTAGTACTTTTGAGAGCGTTTTCATCTCTCTTAATTTGATTTATTTTTTCTCCAATCTTTTGGTCAATATCTTAATTTCCAGGTGCTTCATTAATATCATGGTGATTTATTTTACACAATATCATTTTACCTTATCCTCTTAGACCTACAAAATGAATGAGTTTGTTTAGTCCTAATCTATTATATCTAGTCATTTTCCTAAGTCTAGAGCCTCTAAATCTCAAAACACTCAACATGCCAACTACCAAGTTATGCCATATATCGATATACCAAACTCCAAGCTCATTCAACAAGTGAAATAACTAGTCGACACCCTATAAGTTAACCTTAAACTCAAGCCATGAGTGTTCAAATCCTAAGACATACCCTAAGTCTATCAAACACATACACTTATCAAAACCTAGAGCACCAATTTACGAGTTATTCACAATCCGATTCCACATGTCAAAGACCAATGCTGAGTGCCAATTCTACCATACACCCTACTCCTCATCGACAATTTATATGAGTAGTTGCATTATTGAAGCCATGAGTTAAGGCATAAATCGACACATGTTAAAGCACAACGCCAATCCTGATACCATTAGCTATCCCTTCAAGCTTGTGTTGTTATGGAACTGTTCCACATGGAAGATTGAATGACAAGTCAAGAGGAAGAAATTTTATGCGCCAATCTCCAAGGTGTTAAGCATTCAACCCTACCTTAATGTACAGATGCTCAAAATTGTATGTGCCTGCGCCCAGCTAAATCAAATGATGATTCAAGTGCCATATGCTGAGGAAAAAATGTGTTGCGTAGATGATATAAATATTTAGGTGGCTCAATCATAAAATTGTAAGCTACATGTTTCAAATGAATACGCAGGTAAATACTACCACTGTATCAAATACAGATGAGCAACAAACCCTCTGTCAATTTATATGGAGTGTCAATGTACAAGTTTATTATTGAAATAGTTGTAAACACATGTTATGGGGATAGATGCTTATGTTCCCAGCTTAATGGATGTGTTCGAAATAAATGACAAAGGTTGTGGTGTGCAGTCTTGAGATCCAATTCCCGCATACAGATTTGTTTGTGAATACAATGATTGCAGATTTTGGGGAGAATGCAATAGGGAGAATTGCTTCTGTTAATTATGAAACTTATTAGAGCATCCTGTTACATGCATACACAAATCTACTGGAGATCATTCACTAGCAGATATGCCCGACTGTCAACAAGGAATGAGAATGGGAATTTATGGTTATCTAATTGAAATCCAGGAATTTCTTTACATGGAACTTAGATGTGTTCGACAATTGCTTAAACCATAAATTGGAGGAAAAGAATTTGTAGAGCGAATTGACAAGCATTTTTGGCTTGAATTTCAGCAGCTTAATGACATCTATAGATATAAAATAGAGGAGTATTCTCACACAGCTAGTGTACAGAGACATTGGTATTATCACAAGTTCAGAGAGACTCCTATCTTTGAATGAGATATGCACATAGCATAGGAAGTTCATGCAAAGTAGAACCATGATTTAAACACAACAAAGAAATCAAATGAACAGCCTTGAAGATCAAGAAGATTGGAAAACACAATTACGAAGCTTTGAAGAAGTCTGTTAAAGACTACCTTTTCGATGGCTATTTTAGTTAACATAGTTGTTCTTAGCCACTGAAAGAAGAGATTTTGGTGGCTTATAGATTAGAATTTTATCTCACAAGCCACCGAAAGCACTGAATAGAGAACAGTGGCGCTACCTAGAGGTGCTACCTTTTTTCTCCTTGTCTCTTTTTGATGTGTGCTACCCAGATTTGATACCCAAGGAAGTTGTCAACAAATACCAGGAATCTAGGAGGACCAAGCTAACAAATTTTGGATAAGCTGATGATGGAGAAAGTTGCAGAAGAAACAAATGGCATTTTGAGGAAAATTACCCGCTCCTAAAAGACACATGGAAAAACAGGAGCTGCACAACAAAATAGGATCAAATCGGTTTGAAGCATGGTTGGATTAGTCACCAACATTTTCCTGTTTTATAGCATAGATTGTTATCTAAGTTGTTAGAACAAATAAATGTTTAGAGATTTTCAAGGGAAGGAGGCCAGCTCGTATCTCCAGTTGTTGCCTCCCTTTTGCTATAAATAGATAGATCAGATGCTTTAGTAAAGGGGGAGGGGTTGAGCTGAGGCTCCCGAACTATTTTTGTACTTTGACAGAATTAATTTGAAGATAGCCTATCTTATCATTTTCTGTGTTAAGAATTCATTTGTAGAAGAGAATGATGTTTAGCTATGTTTTTCTTTGTTTTGACTCTTAAACTTTGTTCTTCTTCAACAACAAGCATGAGAGGATTGCTTAGGAGGATCCTTTGAGATCTTCTACCTTGTGTGTTGCTAAAATCTCTTCTGAAAAGGATCTTCAGATTATGATTCTTCTTCTACTATATAAATAGTATGCTTGAAAAGGATTTTCATGTCTCTTTGTTTGCAGTTCTATGTTTTCTCATAAAAGTCTTCCACCTGAAAGACTTGAAGGGCTAAACATTTCTTTTGGATGATCTCTTTTTCTACATATGGAAGATGATTTTCAAGGATAGATTAAGATGATTTGTTAAGTCAAGAAGATAGCTTCTTCCCTACCTCTCTCATATTTTCAAAATCAACTTTCTTTTTGTAAACTTTTTATGTTACCAAGCTCACCTGATTACAGTCTAGGGTGACTTTTGGAGTGATAACACAACCTATCACAAAAACTTGTCTCATCAATATTATCAACCAAATCAGATCTACTCACCAAGACAACTCTCAAAGATGTGCATCAACCAATCATAACACAACAACTCATAATTATCACCAAAATCAATATGTTCTTCTAATAATATACCAATACAAGTATGCTACATCATCCATAAACCATGTGTCAACAATAATAATAACAAGTTCCTCCAACCATGTACCAAGTATCTACCAATCATGTATCAACTATTAATTAACTATGAATCATCAAGATGTACCAACAACATCAACTATACACCTCATGTATGTGCCAACTCATAAACTACTTGTCTCAACCATGTACCCAATATGTGCCTCAACCAAAAGCCCTCATCAATTTCATCATCCGAATCTGATTTGTAACTCTGTAATAGAACTGGTGTATATGATCACATACCTGTAAACCTTCCTTAAATTAAACAACAAGAGACTAGCATTTTCATCAAACTTTTCTTTAGTCTCACATGATTAGTTTTGGATTAATCAACAACCCTAACTTGAAATAATCATAACTATGTACCTGTAATGAATAAAGATCTGAAAATAGTACACAATTTTCTTCAGTGTGTTTTATGCAATTCCTCTAGGTGTCACTACTTGGAAACTCTCAGAAAATGAGTTATAGAAAAAATGGCATACCTTGTTGAATTCTGGTTTATTCTAGAGAGCGAACGTGTAGAGCTTGCCCCGCATAGAATGTTTGTTGTATGGATCTAAAAATTTTAAACAAAATACTGCATACTGTACTATAAACAACACATTTGGTCTTACTAAATTTGGATCTCTTATGAAGACGTTATGACGTTTTTACCCGAAACACTTGTTTTAGACTAGTTTGAGGACTAGCCACAAACCCTATTTTCCACGTATTTTAACTCCAAAAATACAATGACCCACAAGGTGAAATTGGTACCATAGCTACTTGGATATGTTTTCTCAATGATCTATCAATTTCATGGTCCGAATCATTCTAGAAAAAACTTTATTTCAAAAATGGTGAGATGACATGTAAATAACATACCTTAGAAAACATCATCAAAAGATTTTATCCTCCCTTGAATTTCGGCCTTCTTTACTTCACCTTCCCTCTGAAATTTGGGTTAGATATCCTTTGGTTACCTCAGTCACCTATAAATATTCAATATGCTCAAGTGTGATATAAAATGAGAGAGCCTTGCTTCTTATTTATACTTTCATGTAGCTTCCTCAAGGGGTTACCTTTTAACCATCTTAACCCACTTTCCTTATTTTAAGGTTAACCAACTTCTAACCATTTGTGCAATTAGTAATTTGTCCATTAAATTTATTATTTAAATAATTTATTTTTTATCCAAATTGACTTATAGTACACTCATACTTCACTTTTCCTGAAGGGGTTACCTTCTAACTATCTTAAACCACTTTCCTTAATTTAGGGCTAACCCACTTCTAACCACTTGTCAACTTAGTAATTTCTCCATTAACTTTATTATTTAAATAATTTATTTTGTATTCACTTAGAATTATAGTACACTCATCACTTCACTTTATTATTTACCTTCTAAAAATATCTTAAACCACTTTGACTACTTTGACCTTTTGGGGCTTCTAGATGACTCATGAAGGTTCTCCAACTTTACATGGCCATAACTCTCTAACCGTGAGGAGTTATGTGACGTTCCACATACCACTAGAAATGGAATGATATTTAATATCCATCTATAATAGTATTACCTGCAAATATATCAAAACTCATACCATTATCCATCAAACAAACTTGGGTCCATTACGCAAACCTAGGTTCTCCAACTTCACATGGCCATAACTCTCTAACCACCGGAAATGGCATGACATGTACTATCCATCCATAATAGTTTTACCTTAGGATATATTAAAACTCATACCATTATACATCAAACAAACTTGGTTCCATTACCCAAACCTTTGTGCTACCAGAATTTCTCCAAGGGTTGACATCAATCACTAAGGGTTGAAATAAATCTACAATATCACTCCCCAATGGTTGACATCAATTAAAATCAACAATCCATACCAACTTTCCATCAATGTAAGCCAACTATCTCACATAGTCTTGTTGAGACTTTGCTTCCTTCTTCTACACCTTTCCAAATAAAGGTTGAATTTTATTCAAAAAAAATCTATCGATGTATAGTAGATGAAGGATACTTTGAAAGAATTATATCCTCTGCATCTTGGCAAGATATAGGATCCCTAGAGCTTGTATCATCTCCTAGTCATCTATTTTCTTTTGATAGAATACTGAGTGAATCTTTAGGGATTCTTCTTCATTTTTCTATCACATTAGGTGGAAATATTTCTATGGTCCATTAGACTTCAATATGATTCTTTGGCATGATTAGGTATATGCTACAAATGCTAGGGTGTCTACACTCTTTCTAGTGATGCATTTTTCTCACAGTGGAAGCATTTTCCTCACAGTGGAAGCATTGTCACTATTGATCATCTTACATCTAATAATCACCATCCTTGTTCATTTGTTGATCATGCTACCGCATGTTATGTTCCTTGTATTCAAGTGGAAACTACCCTGTCTTGGGTGAATTACGTGACATCATATACTAAGTGTTTAGTTGCTTCAAAGAAGGATATTTTATGATCATGTTAACCTTCTTGGGACATGGTGTAAAAATTTGTTCTCCCCCATGATTGTAATCATTCTAAGACTTCATATAATGTGATTATGAAGAATGTAATTATACCATTCATTAATAGAAAAACACCAGAAAACTGATTGAGAGGGAATTTCCTTGAGTACTGGCCATGATATCACAAGGTGGAATTGATGAGGTGGAATTGGTGAGGTGGGGTGGAGAAGCTTCAATGCAAAAAATAAGAATATTGCTCAAAATTCCATCCCACACTTGAAAACTTGAATGCAACACCTACCAATGTACTTAGATCTGCATGCAACCACATGGCTAGTCATGGGAGAGTAGGGTTGGTGGTTGAAGTAGTTATAACTACTGGAAATATGCTTTCTTGAAGAGGAAAGGGTTAGTTAAAAACCTGGCAGAAGGACACCCTAATATTTCCCCATTGAATCCAGATTCATGACTGGAGGTTGCATCTGACAACATTCACAAGAAACCCAAGGAGTATGTGGAACAAGAGATAAAAAGTAGAAAACCATCACAAAAAAAAAAAAAGAGAGAGAGATGCATAGACATGAGAGACAAGACCAGAGGAGGCATATGCAAGAGAAATGAGAAGTTGAAGATGGTTTCTCGTAGAGAACCACAAAAAATGGAGTGAGTTGTAAACTCACAATGGGACAAAGCAATGAGGAGGAGACTCATACACGAAACTCTAAACAACAAAGTTGTTGAGAAGTTTTCCTCAAGTAAAACAGGAAGCTTTCCCAAGAAATTAATGGTCACCCTAGAACATAGAATATCCAAATCTAGACTATAGAAATAGAGGGTCATGACTTGGTTCCTAATGTACATAAGATGACATTAGTAGGGGGATGTCGTTGAGGGACTATATAGCATATAAGGGAATCCCTTATGTAGAGAAAATCTAGTTGGGAAGGTGCCTAATAAACCCATGGAGGTCCCGAGCTCAATGGGAAGAGAGAAACATTTGTTGTTTCCAGTGGAGTGAAGGAGAGTAACCTTCCTATACCATTTTTTTAATTGAGTTGTCAACTGAATCGATCACCTTATGGTATCATGGCTTGGCACAGAGGTGGCATGTTGTAGGAAGAAACACTACAACATAGCCTAAGTTTGGGAGGAAAGGCATCCTTTCTCAATCAGTTGGCTGGTTAATATTCCTTGAATAGATAAGTGTTTCAACTCACAAGTTTGATGTATGTTTAATGATGTAAACATGTTGATTGAATGGGTTTTATGCTAGATGTGAATATACGTGAGAAGAATGATTGAATTCTTGAATAAAATGAAATTTGTATGTTTGTTTTCACTGTTGACCTAATAATTCATGTAACCAAGTAAGTTGTGCAAAGGAGGGACCTGTCCCTGTGAATTATACAAGCCTTTGAGTGCAAATATTGCAAGATATGAATAAAATATTCACCTTGAATTGGCAGGAGTGCTTCAAATCCCGAGGAGAGTTTATGGGTAGTTAGGGAGCCTTAATATCTGTGAAACCTCCCTTCCTTTTTAATGGAAAGTTTGTAGGATGTGAAAATATTCAACCAATATTTCAAGGTGATAATTTCTTAGCCAATATCAAAGTGAAGGTGGGAACCATGAAGGTATAGTAGAACCTTAGAGATGGCCTGAAAGAAAACCTTGGAGTGGTTAAGTCTAAATTTGGACTATTAACTGGGTGAAATCCCATTTTTTGAGCTGGGATGGTTGATAACCATTGATTTGATATAGTGGAAAGATCCTAACCATTCGTTGGAAGGTGAGCTCATCAGGATGACCTAATGCACGATTGTAATGGGACTTTGATGGGGAAGGATCTGAGATAATGAGGGTCATTGATCTGTTGGAGAGTAGGACAATGGATTATGGATTATTGATTTCAAGTGTAAGACTATCGGAAGAAGGTTGTCAGAATCATGTAAGAAGGACATGAGAAAAGAGTCCAACAACGAGATAGTCTGAGGAACGTTGATCTACTGGGAGGTGTCTCATAGGATTTCATCCATTGGGTCTTATGTGGTTTGTTATGAAGAGGAGGATATAGGAACCTTAAATACCATGAGGTTAAAAATATTGGATAAAATATTGATCGTTGGTTGAGTTTTCATGAGGACTATTTGATCCGTTGGAGGATGTCATTGGAATGAGACAGATAAGGTGGCCTTCGATGCCTGAAGTGGATTTACTTTGATGAAAAGTACTTCAGGAGTAAATGAGATCCATCTATCAAAGAGTGAACAGAGTCTGATACTAGCTGTAAGATCATCGTGGGTCCCATCATTCTACTGAATGAGTATTTTAGGAGACAGGTGATAATTGTTAGGCTATTAGAGGAGTTGAAGAAATGAGAGTTGTTGGTTCCCAAGTCTGAGATTCATTAGATCTGTGGGAATGATCCATTAGAATGAAATCGTCAGAATGGTAGTTTAGGCCTATAACTTGTTGTCCTTATGGGACAAAGTTTGAGTTGTTCTAGATAATCGATTTGGAGGTGGGAAGTGGTTTTAACCATTCGATTGAGGGTGTGTAGGTCCGTATTTATTGCAGAAAGTTCCATAGAAGGATTCCGTTGGAAATGTGGGGGTCAAATGAGTAATATTTAACATATTAAATATTGTGATAAGATAATTCCTCACTCAAAACAACGATGGACTGAAAATAGGGAGAGTAAACCCAAATACTTACCCCGAGGAAAGAGGAAAATGAAAATCCCACTATCCTAAGAGATTTAAGGGGGGTTTGTTAGATGTGTTTCACATGGTCTCAACAATTAATCACGTGATTCAGTCGGCATGTGTAGACACTGATTAGAAAATCCATCCTAAAATGGAATATGATAAGCCTACTCCACCCATATGGTTTGTTGACTCTCTGGGTTCACATAACATCCTATATTTTGAATTTCCTTAAGATGAGGACATCCTAGAATTCATGGCTTGATAGATAATCTAGAGGAAGATGTGAAGCATTGATCATATACCCTTCCTGATTTGGAACGTATGAGGTCTAAAAAGATGACTTTTAACCTAGGATTGGGGGCATTTGTTGGGGAATCTAATGAAATTCCTTGTATTGACCATTTTCATCCTCATATTTATTTTTTAGAACTTTCTACCAAATTTTCTACTCTTATTTATCCCACATATCAATGTTTCATACCTCATTTGTGTCCTGATGGGAATCATCAAGGAGATAATATAGCTCATGAGACTACTCATGATGAGTATCTTTGTATGTAGACATTAAATATTATGTGGCATGGCCTTAGCATGTTGTGCCACATGTCACCGCCAATGGATGATGAGTTCGTCAATATGGATAAGGATCCTTGGCCTACGCCTAGCAATGGTATTTAATTTTTGTAAAACATCATGATGTGTAGTTCCTTGTATATATGTGTGTGGTGTAAGCGATTTTTTTTTTCATATACCATATCCAAAAAATCGAAAAGCATTTGTTTTTTTTAGATTTCGTTATGCATTTTAACCCCTAGTCTGGTATTTCTATATGTGTTTTATAGGAATTGATGATGTTTTGTTTGGCCTTTTCTATGGAGACATCCATCAAACTTGAGGTACATGTCTCAAAGAAGAATATAATGATAGGTGTTTCCCTCGGATATCATTATGCATCATTAACCATATTAGTTATCATTGCAATGCCTTAGGTTTGATCACATTATATTGCAACATTAGCCCTTCCATTTTGCATGTCGTAACTTGAATGTTAGTGCCTACCTTCCATAGGCATACTTGTTATCACCCATATTTCTATCTGGTTCCAATGCTTCGATTTCTCATAGGCTAGGGAACCCTCCTATAGACCTGCCATGACTTGAAGTTGAGCCTCATTATTCTCTCTTCATATATTTTCTAGTCATATCCCAAGGGGGTTCCTGCTATTTTATGTTACTTTATGGTTTCATTTTCATTTTTTTCTCATGTATTGATTCCTACCATTGCATTGTTATTTTCCTTGATCTTTCTTACCACCATTTCCTCCATTTTGTTACCATCACCCATGGAGAGAACCACTTCTATGAGAGGACCTCACTTGCTAGTAAAGAAATTCATTCATTTTTCTTAGGTCAATTCCATACACTTGGAACATAGATGAATGTTGTTAAGCTACTTGTTCTCTCCAAACAAGATAAATTTCAACACTTTTATGTGCTCATTAAACCATGAAAAAGACACCTCGAAGAGCTCACTTTTAACTATTTTTTTAGCACATAAACAATAAAGAAAATGACACACGAGCCCTCTTTTATCTTTCTTTCATGCTCATTAAACAATGCAAGAGACAGTCAAACAAAAAAAGGGTGATGATTTTTTTTTTTACCATTGATTTATATTAACAAAAGTGGCATGGTCAGTTGTGTATCCTTTGAATATGGAACCTATTTGCATCATAGTCTTACAATTGGGTTATATCTTTCTTAGGAGTCATATACCATTCATATGAGTCACATATATGCCTCCAACTAGTTACTGTTCTAGTCATTATGGAGAGTTCTTCAATGCCTCATGCATTGTTGTGCTATATCAGTGGTGCACTTGAGTCTTGTTTTCAAGTCATCATTATGTTGTTCTATATGTTCAAGGGAATTTATCTTGATTCAACCATCTATTATCCTATTGACCATTCATGTCGTCCATCCCTATGTCAGTTTTACTTGGATATTCTATCTCTTCACATAATCTCTCGATGTATGTTTTGTGTTTATTGATGGGGGATACATTAAGGTCATCCTTGAGATACATTTTCATATTGACTTTTGAACCTTATCTAGGAGAGGTATCTAGAAACTAGCTAGTACATTGGAGCTTGTAGTACTTAGTGGCAGTCTTCCTCGCAATTGATAGTGGGTTTACATCATCAAATCTTAATTAATTGATTCTATGAGTATTCAACATCAGATCCTCTATTCACACTTGTTATATTGTACTAGGTACCTTGGGGTCCATTTTAATCATTGGTGGGTCCCCTTTCATTTGTTAACGATATACCTTAATGACTGGTAATCATACGGTTTCTACCATGCTCGACATCAACTAATTTATTAACATGTTGTAGAATCATAACATTGGGGTTTGGGGTTACATCATTCATTCATGCCACCCATCTCAAGTTGTGATGGATTATATCACTACTGTATGAGTACTTTGAAGACTATGAGAGAACTACCATTGGTGCTCGATGTCTTCCAAATATATACTAGGACATAGATACACATTTCATTTGCTCGTTGATATGATATATTTGTTGACATGCATCCACTATGTACTTTCTTGTGGCCATGATCTTGTATTTCATTTCATGGATCTACAGTGTAATATGTTGGCAACCATGCTTTATCTCTCTTTAGAGCATGGGTATGCCTACTTTGGGGATGATCTATATATAATTGATGTTTGATTGTAGGTACTTTTTGGCTTCTTGATCTCTTATCTCCCTCTGTACATTGCCTCACAATGGTGACCATTCTCACAATGTGTTTCAACCATTAGTTCCTCTTCTGACCTCACACATTAGGGAAGATATATTACAACCTTATCTTCCACCCTAGGGAATCATGGATAACCCATTGATGCTTCACACTAAGAAACAATCTTTTTCCTTGGACTTTAGTGATTTTTGAGGAATGTCGAGCCCCAACTATTTGATAGATAACAATCGATCATTGATGAACAGAAATATAACCTGCAATCAATCGCTAGCTACACTACTACCATCCTATGACTGCCTCTGTAACCTTCTAGATTTGGTGATTTCCAAGGATATCAATGTTGGGTGAATTGTTTCTCTCGTGAGGGATGAGGAGGAGAAAGAGAGAAGATTCTAGGAAGAATGCATCATGACTCAAGGTATTACATGTTGATGTATTAACTCTTTATTTGATTTATATATAGATCTATATGGTTTTCCCCTTTCAATTCTTATGTATTCATTGTTTAATACTTAATCATATTAGATTTTATCTTTCCTTAAGTAGATCTAATTATATCTAGGCTATATATGAGATTTCCTAAAGATTAAGAAGGTTAGAAATTTACTTGAGTATTTGTTGTCACTTGTGTTTAGCAAGCAGGTTGTAGGTGTTGGATATGGATCTTTGGAGCTGCGATGGCTAGGATATGTAAGGAAATTTTTCGATCCAAATGTATGTCATTCTATCTTCTTTCTTAAATATGGACAATCTAGTATATCTAGGGAAAATTGTCTATTGGTCTATCGCGTTGTCTGTCTTTGATCAAGGGCATATTCAACGGAGGTGTTTCTTATCCGTAGGTGATATTTATCCATCCACAGACATTCAAATGCATAAATTTATAAAAAAAACAAGGACAAACTAGAAAAGTATCAACAAATTGAGAAAGTATCACCACAAAAAAATACGATCTCAAGAATAAATTTGGTAAGTAGTTATCTGAAAGAGTTGAAGAAAATTATTATTTAAATAAGCATAATAACTTTTTTGTTGCTCAAATCAAGAGGTTGAATATTGATAATAACTTCAAACAACTTGTTGGAAATGTTGTTGTCATTGATGTTAAATACAAGGGGAGACTACAGATGTCCAAGATAAAGACTGCAATATGTAGATTGTTGGAAATGTTTTTTTTGGATTTTTGATGATTAGTTTGGATACCCTATCCTTGAAGGCCCTTTTACTCTAAATACCTAGATCAAATGGGAGCATAAGATATATGATTGGAAATATTATTCCAAGAAATTTATAACAGTATATGAAATTCCTTCTAGCTCCTTAGGAATGAGGAGATATTAATTTTTTTTCTAGACAACCCATCCATAATGTTCAGGTTGGCCCAACTAGTCTTTACAGGTCAGCCCATAAAGTGAGAAAAAAAACACTATAAATATAGGATAGATGTGCACATTTGAAGAGAATCCAATCAAGAATATGAAGTTTGAGGTGCATAGAAGAGATCTGAAGTGTGAAAGAGAAGTTGGAGATTATTCTTGGGGTTTAAAGGTGAGAGAGGTGTTTTTCTTGGATTTTTAAGGGTGCACTATGAAGGACTAAGGTCTATGATACTGCAAAGTGCATTGTTTTGAATTTGTGATCCTAAAAAATTGATTTATATTATGTGAATGATGTTATGAGATTTGATAGGGAATGAAGGATAAATTTGACTAGGGTTTGAAGTTATGTTTGGTTTATGAAGCAAGGAGAGGCCTTGGAACATGAAAGTTAAGGGTATCATGATGCTATGAAATACATGAAGTATGAAGCATGTAGGTGAAATTAGAAGTAATTTGTGTATGAAAACCTTATATTGGTGTCTATACAGGTCTTACTGAGTTGGTGCTCAACTGAGGAGATTAGTGTCTCCAGTAGGTTGGTGCCTACACAATATCTTGTTGATTTGGTGATCAACTGAGGAGATTGGTGTCTCAAATATGTTGGTTCCTACACAATATATTCTTGAGTTGGTGCTCATTTGAGGAGATTAGTGTCTCCAGTAGGTTGCTTCATACACAATATCTTGTTGATTTGGTGCTCAACTAAGGATATTGATGTCTCTAGTAGGTTGGTGCTTGCAATATTTGTAACAGTAGGTTGGTTCCTATAGAAATTTATAAAGAAAAGTTTTTGTGTTTTTCTCCTACAAGGGTTTTCAAGTTAATCTATGTGTACCATCATTTGAGTTTACATGCATTTATTGTTTTAAATTTAATGAATTATTGATGAATTCTCAATTAAATTAAAAAGTATCTTATATTGATTCACCCTCCCCTCTCAGTATAAGCATAAGTTCGACAATTAGTATCAAAGTAGGTTCCTTCATAAATAGTTTAACCACTGGAAGGAAAATCTTGAGCACGCATGAATTGTAAGGAAGTTCTCTCTACAAATAGAGAACATTTTTTCAATGGAACAAGCTATGCATAATGGAGTATAATAATGACGACATATTTGATGGTGCTTGGGTTTTGTATTTGGGAAACTGATTCTTCTCACAAGAGAAAAAAGAATGAATTTAGAAGAGTCGTTCCACCAAGAAGGCCTTTCACAAACCAGTACCAAAATCTTTCTTGGCTATTATTTTTCTTCTAATAAATTTTCTCATAAAGAACTAGATTGTAGAGCTTATTCAAGAAGTGATCATGTGAGAAATAGAAAAACAGGTTCTTATAATACCTCAAAGAATGATTATGTGAAAAAAAAAATAGAAGTTCACATGGGTTTGTTGATAGAAACTACAATTCATCTGCTCCTCTATTCGATTAAAATATTGAATGTTATAAGTGCAATAACTATGGGTACATAGCACATGATCATAGAAGTAGCATAATAAAGTCACATAAACAAAACAAGGAAGAATATATTCTTACCAAGCATAGAGAAGGATACACAAAGGTGTGGAAAACGAAGCAAGAAGAACCAAAGAAGGAAGAATGTGGAATTGCAATATATACTCAAGACAAAGCAAGCCATTGGTACATTGATATTGGATGTCAAAAACACATGATAGAGGATCATAACAAATTATCATACTAAAAGAAGAAAAAGGACGCAATGTTACCTTTGGGGATAATGCTTCTACAAGAATAGTTGGAAAAGGTACCATTAGTATTGATAATGGAAAGACTAAAACACATAATGTATTGTATGTTGAAGGGTAAAACAAAAATATTCTAAGTGTTATTCAAATGTGTGATCAAAGTTACAACCTCACATTTCATTCTAAAGGATGTGAGATAAATAAAGTAGGTTCAGGAAGAATAGTGGAAAATTCAAATAGAATGTCGAGCAATGTATATGTTCTCGATGAAGTCAAAGGAGAAAATTTTTGTATGGGAGTGATATTTCTCTCATCTCGTTAGTAAAGGGAAGCAGAAGCTCAGGGGGAGTATCCATTTTCCATTGATGTCAAAGGGGGAGAATTTGCATACAGAGGAAGAATTGCAGACATAAGGAAAGTTGCAAACAAGGGAAGTATTACATAATTGACTAAGGGTTGTCATCAATGAAAAAGGGGGAGATTGTTGGAAATATTGTTTTTATTGATTTCATATATAAGGAGATACTATATATGTCCAAGATAATATTACAAGATGGAGATTTTTAGAAATATTGTTTTTGAATTTTTGATGCTCAATTTGGATACCCTATCTTTAAAGGACTTTTTACTCTGAATACCTAGCTCAATGGGAGCATATGATATATTTTTGGAAAGATTATTCTGAGAAATTTCCAATGGTATATGACATTCCCTCTAAATCCTTAGTAATGAGGAGATATGAATTTTTATGTCAGACAACCAAGCCATAAATTTCAATTCAACCCAACCAGTATTTACAGGTCGGCCCTAAAAGTGAGCATAGAAACACTATAAATACATGATAGATGTGCACATTTGAAGAGAATCCAAGCAATAACATCAAGTTTGAAGTGCAAAAAATATATATGAGGTGCACAAGAGAACATGGAGAGTATTCTTGGGGTTTAAAGGTGCAAGAGGATTTTTTCTTGGAGTTTTAAGGGTGCACTATGAAGGACTAAAGTCTATGATGATGAAAAGTGCATTCTTTTGAGATTGTGATGTTGCAATATGGATTTATATTCTGGTACAAATGTTATTAGGTTCACTAGGGAATCAAGGCTAAATATGACTAGAGTTTGAAGTATGTCTAGGGTATGAAGAAAGGATAGTCACTAGAACATGAAAGTTAAGGGTATGATGATGTTATGAAATGCATGAAGTATGAAGCATGCAGGTGAATTCAAAAGTACTCCATGTATGAATTTGTTAGATTGGTGTCTATACAAGTCTTACTGAGTTGGTGCTCAATTTAGGAGATTGGTGTCTCCAACAAGTTGGTTCCTACAAAATAACTTGTTCAGTTGGTGTTCAACTGAGGAGATTGGTGTCTCCAGTAGGTTGGTTCCTACACAGTATATTGCTAAGTTGGTTCTCAATTGAGGATATTGGTGTCTCCAGTAGGTTAGTGCCTACACAATATATTTTTTATTTGGTGCTCAACTAAGGATATTGGTGCCTCGAATAGGTTGGTGGCTACAAGATTTCTAACAGTAAGTTGGTGCCTACAAACATTTATAAAGATAAGTTTTTGTGGTTTTATCTTGCAATGGTTTCCACGTTAAAATCTATGTACCATGATTTTAGTTTACATGCATTTACTCTTTTAAAGTTGATGAATGATTGATGAATGTTTAATTAAATTAAAAAGATGTGTATGTTGATTCACCCCCCTCTCTTAGTAAAAGCGTAAGTTCAACGCAACTTAATAGAAATGAATCATTGATAGATAAATAAATAATGAATGATTCAAATGAATTAGAGAAATCATTGGAAATTAAAGTATAAACAATTGATATAGAAACATTAACGAATCTACTTATCAATCTCAATGATAGATAGAGACTGCATATTTCAACATACCATTGATTGTCAAATGAAAGGAGATTTTTCTTACAAATCATGGCCCATTCAAGATGTTTTGGGACTCTTTTTTATTTTATTTATTTATTTCCTTATTCTTTCC
>JASDQU011176566.1:0-13612 GCA_032191745.1 Picea mariana
GGAGTTTTGTGTCGATACCAACGTTTCCTGGAAAAAAATGATTTTTGGGAGAAGATCACCAACTATTATTAGATTCTTTATATCCAATAAATCATTGTCGGCAACCAACTTCCAAAATTTTATGCGAACCTTGCATGGACCATAAACATTCAACAGTATTAATTCCCACTTGTCCTTAATGCTGATACCTGTTAATAATATGCCACCAATCATGAGAAAAGGAACCAGTTCATAAAATGTTGGATTCCAAGAGACAAGTAAGCCCTTAGAGGTTCCCAAGGAATTAACCACACAGGATACCGACGATGGTCTGAGGGCATGCATGAAATCTCTGGAGTTTTGTGTCGATACCAACGTTTCCTGGAAAAAAATGATTTTTGGGAGAGTCTGTTCCAAAATTCTTACAACCGAGGCCTTTTTAAGGGTGCCTCCCATCCCTCTAATATTAAAGGACAATAGTAACATTATTTATCTCATTCCTGGGATTTCACTGCTCTAAGAGGCCCTCCATCTATGGGGGAAGATGAGAAATCAATAGAATTTTGCATTAGTGAAGCTTGTTTTTTCTGGGTGCTTCTAGTTTTTAAAGGTGATAATTATATCCCCACTCCCCTCGACCATGCAAATTATTTCCCCTCCACTATATTATTTTGGGAGGAAGTCCCCTTCGAACCCAGTCATGAACCCACCACCGATTTCCCTTTAAAGACTGGTAATTTAATAACATTTTTATTACCCCTGACAAGTGGAATGAGTGAGTCGATGAAAACACTAAGAGTTGGTTCATCCATATCCAACTCTCTGTAACCCGACAGAGTTTGGGTTCTCCTTCTATTTAAAGGAGAGTTGGCCAGTGGAGAACTAGCGGGGTCGGGAAGGATCTTAGTTGAGAATTGGGACTCCAATAGGGAGGGTTTAATGGTAGCTGCGAGTAAATCACCAATAGTCTCAATCACAATGCATATGGGGGGAGTGGACCTTGTAGGACTCTCAGGTACCAACACAAGATCATGACTTTTATGTCCTCCAATAGTTACAGACCCAGGGGCACCAGAGGTAGAGGACTGAAGCCAAATATATTTTTCTAATGCCTCCTTTTCCCAAAAGGAAAGTGAAGAAAAAAAAAAGGGCAATGTCATTTCAACTTACCAGAGAGTGTGTCCTGGTCCTCCTCCAGAAAAGTAGAATCCAGGTTGAAGCGTAAGCCATCGCTAACATACAAATCAATCTTTGTCATGGAATCCAGAGGGTCTCTTTGTAACAGTGAGTCCTCAGACTCCTCTTTCATCGGTGCACTCGTGCATTCCCTCCAAACATGACCAATACCAGGACAACGACTAGAATGAAAGGGTAAGCCAAGGAAATCCAGTTTCTTCCTAAAGTGTTGGCCACGCCATTCGATATCTAGTACCTCTGACAATCCACCATGAATATCCACTTCGACTAAAACCATAGCCATATTTCTTGACGAATTTGACAGGACTACCAGATCCACTACAAGAAACTTCCCCAAGGAATTCCATATGGCTCGCAGAGCCCCTAAATTCTGCAAATGTATCAGAAGTCCAGGCATGAGAACCCACAGATGGCGGAACTAATTTTTTTTTATCTCTGGGTCAAATGCCACTCTCCAGTGCTTAAGCATAATAATCCACCCCCCGTTTAACCAAGGTGATTCTAACAATATGGTAGCATCTTTCGGTGATTTTCAAACGAATCCCAACCACCCTTTCGTCAAATGAAGGGTTTTTGAATTATAACCTAGGAAATATGTCCACTGTTGTTCCAACCATTTTAGGAAGCTTCCCTTACTAAGAAAAGGATAGGCTAGTATACCCACCACCCCATAGAGTGCTAACCTAGAAACCTCTTCCAAGCCCACATCAGACCCAAGAACCATCTTTCGAACCTTCATGTTCTCCTTCCAATATTTTTTCCCTCAGAACTCAGTCGATAGAGGAAATTTTAGTGAGTTTAAGCCCTGCTACTTTGTAAATTCCCCCCTGAAACACGGTCCTGTAGGAGTAGCAATAGTCTTGTCTATCACAGGCAAGGAAGATTTGTTAAACGCCTTTGTAGCGACACTCTGACTAGAGAAAAAAGGTTCTTGTCTACCAGAGGATCTCTAAACAGATGTCAGTGAAGAATTCCTTTCATCTGACCTATTCGCCACATCAAAATTAATTGGTAATGAATGAGTTTGGCCCCCACATAGTGCATCAACCTTTGTGACTAAGCCTTCATGCTGCCACCCCAGTTCGTCTTTGATGTTCATTAACTCAGAGACATGATTAAAAACATTTTAAAGTTATTTTGAGCCATGTGTCCTCCACTTAAGTCACCAAACCAAGAACATAGTCGGTTCAGTTTCCTAGAAAGGCAAATGAAATCAAATCCTCTAGCTCCACCGGTGAGAAACCTATGGCTTAAGAAGGCTTGTTAATGAAAATAATAAATATTTAATAACAAACCTCGGTCAGTTCGCCCAACACGGGGAGTCTTAATGATTGCTCTTCAAGGAGAAAATCGTCAAGGTTAATACAAGGCTGATCTTTTGCCAATATATCACTTCGCTAATAACTAAACTTGCGCCCTTAAGCGAATCTAGGAAAATAACTCTACCAAAATATTTTGAACAGATTGTAAAGAAACATCTCCAAACTATTTACTATCCTAAAATCATAGCAATTCCGCCAATGAAGCTCTATCTTTAAGAGAATCTAAGATAACTAACTACCAAAATAGTTGGTAATGCTTATTTTGTGATATCTCCAACCTAACTACACATATAATCCTAGCAGGTTCTACCATTGATGATCCGGCTTCCAATTTGTTTACCTTACTTAACCCTGAACCTTACCTAACCTTGAAAAACTCTTCACTTTCCACCATTAAACCTAATCCCTTCAAGCTTTTGTACTTAAACTTTACAAAACATTAAAATTATTTTTAAATTTATAATAATTTTATTAATACGCATTTACTAGATTCAATTGCCATGTTATAATAATTATTTTCAAATGTGGAATTGTCTTATATATTAAGTTGCGGTTTACTTTGTTATCATATAAACAACTTTGGCTTTCATATAAGCAACTTAAATTTAGTAGTTAGAGATTTATGAAAAACATTATGTCTTCAGGGACAACATAGTGTTGGGATCGATTATTAGAAAGAGTAATTTAATTAATGCACTGATGAGGTGAGAATAAGTGATATCCCATGTAAGATATGATCGTTGAGAAATAATAGCAGAAAAGAAAAGTAGCAGAAATTAGTGGGGAAAATTAAATTGTTGAGTTGAATATTAAATTGTTGAATTAATTAAAGAAATAAATAAAATAAATAAATAAATTGACTTGGGAAATAGTAGATATAGGTAGAGTTAATCAGGTAGGATGTGACTTAGGATGAGATAAAATTAAATGGATTAAATTAAAAAAACTTTTAATATGTAAATATTTGACAAAATTTATTAAATTAATTAAATTAATATTATTAATAATTAATTTTTAATTTAAATTAAAATTTTAAATAAATAATAAATTAAAAGATAATATTTTGTTTTATTATTTTTTATTTAATAATATTTCATAAACTCTACCTCGGATGGGATGTCATTATGACCAAAATGATCACAAGTTAGATGGCTCTCAACGTTACCACTTGGTGCTTGTCGTTCCTTTTGAGTTTGGCAAGAGACGCAAGCTTACATAACTAGGGTGAATCTTTTATGGCAAGTTTAATATCACATGGTATGATGGAGGTTATATTTTCTAAGCACAATACAACATCCATGAATGGTCTTTATGTTTCAGTGGAGGTCATAGTTATTGCACAAGACAGAACTATGGGTACTCTCAAAGTTCAAAAGGCCTCCAGACGATAGGTGCACATAAGTTCCTAAAGAGGAATGAATCCTCAATCTATCTCCATCTCGTTGGTTTCATTCTTGAGCTTCTTCTGATTGAGAATCGATTGCTTATTTGGTTTCCTCTTCCTTAGAACCATGCCTTGTAAAAGGGCCAAAGTGTGCAACGACAATGGGACTTTTCATAGCTACTCTAACAGGTATCACAATCCTTCTCCATCGTATAGAGATGTTGGCTTAGAACACTAGCAAACAGATGAGAGTGCAGAGGAAAGGGAATCACATGACATCCAAAGTGGGGGCTGAGTTATGAGGATGTGTGATAGAATGTAAGCATTTTCCACCATAACTTGGCTAAGAAAATGTTGATGCTCCCACATGCCATTGTGTGATTGATGTTCAGAACAAGTTGGTAACTTTTGCAACTTTGGTAGATAGAAAAGGTTCCAAACTTTTGGAGCACGGTGAAAGATACCATCAACAAGATGATGAGGATCATCACGTGCGATTCTTAGAGGACCAATTACAGTTGATCTTCAAAGTGAGAGGGGAAATGGCAGACTAGAAGTTTTGGCAAGAGTTTATGGACCAGAGAGTAGAGTCTCTTTATCACATACTCTCCATTCCCCAACAATGTCAGCAACATCAGGAACAACATCTCCAATGAGTTGTTGTCTCAATATGGCTTGATCCTCCCCACGACGATGGCAAAGGCAGTTCGACTGGAATATGATTATGTTATTCAGTTATGCTCTATGTTCCCATTCTCATACTAGTTTCTTTAGCTATAGTTTTTTTCTTATTTCATATCTTAGTTTGGTCAATAGAAAACAAAACAGTTATATGGTTGCAAATTTTGGCCCTCGGGGTAGAATCTTTTAGAAAATTCGGTCCTAGTGCTAGGGTTGGTTTCCTTTGTTGAGAACTCTGGCATAAGGACTCCTGGCATGTATTTTGATCTTTGAAGATAGAAGGCAAGGATAATTTTAAGGACGAAAATTTATATTAAAATGTAGAAACCTGGGCTAATCTTACTAGTCCTTAATATGTAAATGTAAAATGTTTGGTGATACTTTTGTAAAAATATTCAAATTTGTAAGGATTTTATATAGTTTCTATAAAATTTTGGCAATTTAAGGTAAAATAATTTTATTCTATGGAATCTCGGAGAATCATTTTTAGAAAAAATGGAAATTAGCGAATCTCTTTTTGGAAAAAACCATGGAAAAATAGCCCATTTGTGAAAATTAGCCCCTAAAATCATCTATGATAAAATCTAATACAAAACACTAACTTAAAAAAAAAATCATAAACTATATAAAAATATTTTATGGAATTAATAAAATTAATATTATTAATAATATAATTTTCAATTTCAATATCCTTTCTAGTTGCAAATAAAAATATATTTAAAGGATATACAATGTCCATCACAAGTTTACAATAATTTATTTTCTAGTTTCTCCATTTCTTTAGCATCCATGTAGTAGTAAGCTTAAACATGGATATAATGGGCTATAGCTAGAGGGTTATGTCTATCATTTTTCTCATCCATTTCCATCACTCCCTCCTCTAGCCTAAGAGCCTCTTTGGAGAACAAGTCATCCTATTCACTGAACTCCTATACACATGCTCCATTCTATTTCCTTCTGCTCCAATAGATTTATATTTCTCATTTCTAATTCTTTTAGGATTTTTAATTCCTCTTTTATAAAAACTCCAACAAAGTTATTTTCCAGAAGAAATTGTATTTTCTCTTATATATCTGCTAGATCTTTCTATGCCTTTTTGAATCTTTCATTTTCCCATCCTACTATTATCATTTTGACTTCTTTTAGGATTTCCACAAACTAGAACACAATTATTCCTGCATCTGAATCATGTTTATTCTATTTTTGTTTGAAAATTTTCTTGAATTCATATTCCAACGATTTGTAATGGAACTTGAAGGGAATTTGGGGTTTAGAATCTTAATTTTCTGATTGCAATATTATTGGGAGATTTGACCCTAAGATATCAACAGTATAAGAAAGAGCAGATATAAACTCAATAGGCATGGACGAACTACATGGAATCTTCACAGCATGTGAAATGAGAACTGAATAGGAAAATCCAAATATAAAAGAAGCAGCCTTCAAAGCATCCAAAAGGTCAAAGAAAAAGGGAAAGAAAAAAGAAAAATAACATAGTAGAAGCAGTGACGTCTCAGAAGATGATGAAGAAGCGACCAACTTTGTCAGAAGATTGAACAAGGGAACCGACGACAAGTATAGAGGTAAGCATCCTTTGATTTGTTTTAATTGTGATGGTATTGGTCATTTTGCTAACGAATTTCCTCATAAGAAAAAGAGAAATGATGAAGGTTACTCAAATAGAAAATAAACATATAAAGGAAAAAGAACCACAAAGAAATTATTCAAGAAAAACTTATGCACCAAAGAAGACATCTCATCATCAGATGAAGATGAAGTCAATGATAGTAAAACAGAAAGAGTTATATTCATGGAAGTAGAAGACTTTGATAAAGAAGACTCCGAAGAAGAATATGAAGAGGCCAAAAAAGAATATGAAGAGGTAGAAGTTGACTACCGAGAAGAATTGTTGTGTGCCATAGAAGTTATCAGAAGAGAAAACAAGAAAAACAAGAAACTACAAGTGGAACTAGACAAGAAAGAAGACACTCAGGAACTAGAACAAATGATCACAAATTTTAAGGTTAAAATTGAAGAAGATAAAATAATTGAAGAAGAACTCAAAGAACATCTAGAAGGAAGAGACATGATCATTGGAAATTTGGAAGCATAAATTGTGACATTAAGAAAGGATCTGCAAAAGAAAAATATGCATAACAGCTCAACAATTTTGAATGACATTATTAGCAGTCAAAAACCTCATCATGACAAGTCCGGACTTAAATAAAATCATACAAAAAAGGGATCAAGCTCCAAAACAAGAGAACAAGAAACATATCCAAAAATCTATGCAGAAAAAATCAAAGGGGATAGGAAGGTCAACAAAAAAAATTACAGGGACACTCCTCCACTGAGAAGATTCAGATTTCATAATCAATGACCGACAGAAACATATAGGCCTCAGGAAGAAGAAGGATTCATAAGGGTACCTCCTTTCAAAAGATATTCAACTCCCAGGTATCAAAAGATATTTTTTGGTTTATGTTATGCATGTAATAATTTTGGAAGTCATAAACAACTTTGAAAGTCATACACAAAAGGGTTATCCAAGAAGGCCTAGTGAAACACAGAGAAGAAGTTACAATAGGTTTGAATCTTTCAACACTGAAGTGGAATGATACAAATGTAACAACTTTGGACACATGCCCACAGATTTCAAAATGACAATCCCTCCTAGAGAACCACAACAGAATAACAACAGTCAAAGACAGGAACCTCAGAAAAGGACATGGATAAGAAAGAAGAATCAGTATAGCAATGAAGATTGCACACTCGCTCTACAAGCTAAGAAGAAGAAACGTGGTTGGTATGTTGACAATGGTTGTTCAAAACACATGACAGGTGATAGAGACAGGTTTATTACATTAAGAAAGGAAAGATATGGATCAGTCTTCTTCGAAAATGATGATTCAACTAAAATCATTGGAAAAGGCACAGTTAGAATTGGGAACAAGAATACCAAGGAATAAAATGTTCTACTAGTAGAATATATGAAACATAATATTCTAAGTGCGAGTCAAATATGTGACCAAGGTCATAAAGTTACTTTCGATTCACAAAAGTGTGAGATAAGAAAAGAAGGTTCAGGAAAATTGTTTGAAACAGATGTGAGAACTTCAAGCAACATATATGTATTAAGTGAAATTGGAAATGAAAAGTGTTTCCTAGGAAAGGAAGATGAAAGTTGGTTGTGGCACAAAAGAATGGGTCACATACATTTTGATAACCTTGTTAAAGTCAGCAAAGAGTAAGCAATTATAGAAATTCCTCAGATCACGACACCAACCAACACTTTATGCAAGCATTGTCAACAATGAAAGCAAACAAAGACCAGGTTTAAATCAAAATAATATTCAACGACAAGACCACTATAAATTGTGCATACTGATCTAGTTGGACCAACTACAACAAAGGGTTTAAAAGGTGAGAAGTACTTTATGTTATTAGTTGATGATTATACAAGAATGAATGTAGTTTAATTTCTCAGGAATAAGTCAGAATCTTTTGAAAAATTCAAGATCTACAAGGAAATGGTTGAAAATAAAATGGATTCAAAAATCAAATGCTTGAGATCTGATAATGGAGGAGAGTTCACTTCAAAGAAATTTATGGACTACTGCAATAGGAATGGAATAAAAAGACAATTCTCAGTTTCTAGAACACCTCAACATAATGGAGTTGTTGAAAGAAAGAATATGCCAATACTGGAAATGGATCGAGCAATGCTAATGGAATCCAAATTGAAAGATATATTTTGGACACAAGCAGTGCATACATTAGTTCACATTCAAAATAGAGTAATGCTCAAAAACAACACTAACAAAACTCCCTACGAGCTACGGAAAGGAAGACTAGAAAATGTGAAGCACTTCAGAGTTTTTGGAAGAAAATGCTACATCAAAAGAGAAAATGGAAAAATGGGAAAGTTTGACTCTTATGTGGAAAAAGGATTACTTTTTGGTTACTCAAGTACAAGAAAATAATACAAGTTTTACAACTTGAGATTGAACAAAGGTGTAGAAAGCATGAACGTAACAATTGATGAAACGGGTAGACAAGAATTAAAGGAAGAAGAAAATGAATCAATGGAATAGGTTTACAAAGGAGAAGCAAAAGATGAAAAAGAAGTAGAAGGGGAAGATGAAGAGGATCCGACAGAAGAAGAAGAGAAAGTTCAGCAAGTGCCTCCAAAGACACCTAACAAACGAGTACAGAAGAATCGTCCTTCAAATCAAAGTATCAGAAACAAAGATGTAGGAGTTGAGACTAGAAGAAGAATCCGTTCACCAGAAAAACACACCTAGCACTCTCATCTACGATTGAACCAACCTGTTTTGAAGAGGCCAACAAAGATGAATTTTGGAATAAGGCCATGGATGAAGAATTGGATCAAATAGAGAAAAATGACACTTGGGAATTAGTTCCAAGACCAACGGATAAGAATGTGATTGGCACAAAGTGGGTATACATGAATAAATTGAATGAATATGGAAATACAAGGAACAAAGCTATATTGGTATGTAAAGTATATGCACAGGTTGAAGGAATCGACTTTGAAGAGACATTTTCCCCAGTTTGCAGAATGGAAGCAATCCGATTTATTTTAGCTTATGCATGCTCCAAAAATAGTAAAGTGTATCAAATGGATGTAAAATCATCTTTTCAAATGGGGAACTTGAAGAAGAAGAATACATTGAACAACCAGAAGGATTTTAGTTGTCAGAGAATGCACACTATGTGTGTAAATTAAATAAGGACTTGTATGGTCTAAAATAGGCTCCTAGAGCATGGTACTCTCGATTAAATAAATATATATAGCAGGCAGGGTTCAGAAAAGGAAGTGCAGACATCAACCTCTACATCAAGGTAACTCAAGATAATATTTTATTAATTGAATTTTATGTTGATGATATTATTCTTGAAAGTATTGATGACATGTTAAGCCAGGAATTTGTAAAGGACATGCAAAATTAATTTGAAATGTCATTACTTGGAGAACTATCCTTTTTTTTGGGTCTTCAGATACATCAAAGAAACCAATGAATTTTTATTTCTCAAACCAAGTATATCAGAGAAGTGCTAAAGAGGTTCAGAATGGAAGATTGAAAACCAGTTATCACTCCCATGCAAACTAGTTGCAAGTTGAGCAAAAATGATGATTCAAAGTCTACAGATCAAAGGAAATATAGGTCAATGATTGGTATCCTACTATATGTTACAACATCCAAACCAGATGTAATGTAGGCAGTTAGACAGGTGGCATGATTTCAAGCAGCACCAAAGGAATCACATGTATTAGCAGTGAAGAGTATTTTTAGATATCTCAAAGGAACGGAAGAGTTTGGATTATGGTATCCAAAAGGAAAGGATATATCACTTATTTCCTACAAAGATGCAGATTGGGTAGGTTTCATTGATTACTGAAAAAGCACCAGTGGAGAAGCATTCTACTTGGGTGACTGTTTAGTATCATGGCTAAGCAAGAAACAATCATCGATATTTTTATCTATAGCTGAGGCAAAGTATATTGCAGTAGCAACATGTTGTACACAGGTTCTATGGATGAAAAAAACTTTGACACATATATAGGTTGAGTATGATGAGCCCATTCCAATCTATTTTGATAATGCAAGCACCATCAATATCTCAAGGAACCTAGTGATGAACTCCAAGACGAAGCACATTCCAATCAAGCATCACTTTCTACGGGAACAGGTTGCAGAAAAGAACATTATAGGTTAATATGTGGGCAGAAAAGAACAAGTGTCAGACATCTTTACAAAACCGCTTCCACGAGAAGCCTTTGAGTATCTTCACTAGAGACTTAGAGTTATTTCTACTCCAAAATGATTGTTTTTTTAATGCTTATCTTACATGTCTTAGATGTACACGAGGAAGTACCATAAAGAGGACAGTTCAGGTTGGGAGATCAGATGAATCAGTTAGGGGGAGAAACCCTGAATGGAAATATACCTTTGCCATTGATTGCAAAGGGGGAGAGATTTATCATATACATAGGATAGAGGCATGGTTCTAGGGGGAGCGTTGGTCACATAGATGCATACATGGTTCCGGGCGAAACATGAGTGATATGATTTCAGTATTGCATCAGAGTGTTTCCATCAATGCCAAAAGGGGATATTGTTGATTAATTGGGTTAGTTGTCATTGATGTCAACGCTTTAAGAAAGTCAGGTAGCGAATTTCGATAACACAAAGGTTTGAGTAATGGAACCAAGTTTGTTTGATGTATAATGGTATGAGTTTTGATATATTTGCAGGTAATACTATTCTATATGGATAGTACATGTCATGCCATTTCTGGTGGTATGTGGAACATCACATAACTCCTCGCGGTTTGAGAGTTATGGCCTTACAAATTTGGAGGACCCTCATATGTTGGCTTGAAGCCTCAAAAGATCAAAGAAGTCAAAGTTATTGAAAATAAGAAATTATTTAAATAATAAAGTGAAGTGACAAAGTCAAAGAGTATTATTTAAATAATAAAGTGAAGTGACAAAGTCAAAGAGAATTATTTAAATAATAAAGTGAAGTAACAAAGTCAAAGAGAATTATTTAAATAATAAAGTGAAGTGACAAACTCAAAGAGGATTATTTAAATAATAAAGTGAAGTGACAAATTCAATGAGGATTATTTAAACAATAAAGTAAATGGATAAATTTCTAATTATGGAAAGTCGTTAGAAGTGGGTTAGCCCTAAAATAAAGAAATTGGGTTAAGATGGTTAAAAGGTAACCCCTTGAGGAAGCTACATGAAAATATAAATAAGAGGCAAGGCTCTCTCATTTTAATTACACTTGATCATATTGAATATCTACAGGTGAATGAGGTAACCAAAGGATATATAAGCCGAATTTCAGAGGGAAGGTGAAGTAAAGAAGGCCGAATTCTTTTGATGATGCTTTCTAAGGTATGTTATTTATAGGTCATCTCACCATTTTCGCAATAATTTTTTTTCTAGAATGATTCAGGTTGTGAAATTGGAAGGCCATTGGGGAAACATATACAAGTAGATGTGGTAAAAAATTCATCTTGTGGGTCCTTTTATTTTTGGAGTTACACTTCGTGGAAAATAGGGTTTGTGGCTAGTCCTGAAACTAGTCTAAAACATGTGTTTCGGGTAAAAACGTCATAAATTCTTCATAAAAAATCCAAATTTAGTAAGAACAAATGCGTTGGTTAGAGTACAGTCTATAGTATTCTGTGTAAAATTTTTAGATCCATACAACAAATATTTTGTGCGGGGCCTGCTCTACAAGTCCACTCTCTAGCATAAGCCAATATTCAACAAGGTATGTCATTTTTTCTATAACTCATTTTCTGAGAGGTTCCAAGAAGTGACACCTGGAGGAATTGTATAAAACAAACCAAACAACATTGTGTACTATTTTCATATCTTTATTCATTACATTTACATAGTTACGATTATTTCAAGTTAGGATTGTTGACTAATTGAAAACTAGTCATGTGAGACTAAAGTAAAGTTTGATGAAAATGCTAGTCTCTTGTTGTTAATGTTAAGGAAGGTTTGTAGGTTGAGGTACAGGTTGGTGCATTGCTGATGCACTTGTTTATGGTATAAGTTGATTAAAGTTTGTTTGGTACAGGTTGGATCATGGTTGATGCACTTGTTTATGGTATAGATTGATTACAGGTTGAGGTATAGGTTGATGCATGGTTGATACATTGTTCAAGTTATTGGTACAGATTGTTTGGTGCAGGTTTATTGGTATATGTTTACAACAATATATCTCATAGTGATAGTGTGATAGTGGTTCCATCATTCTACTTATACATTAGGGCGGTTGGATGGGGCAAGGATAGGTGGTTGTAGCCACCTTCCGGTTGTATCCAGAGAACATAGAGGGTTGTAGCCTCCTTCTGGTTGTAGCCAGAGAATTAGGGAGTTGGAGATTCCCTCAGGTTGTAGCTTGAGAAACTAGGGGGTTGGAGCCTCCTTCCATTTGCAGTTGGAAAACAAAGGAATTTGGTGCTTTCAATGAATGTAATTCTTCAAGACATATAAGAAAAATCATTCTATGGTTTTCTCCCACTTTGGGTTTCCACGTAAAAACACTGGTGTACTTTATATGTGTATGATTTTTCATTTTTTCATTATTTATCTACTCTGTAAATATTGGATGACAATGCTACATTGATATAACACTTGCATTATATGGTTAAAAGGGATTAGATTTCTCTATTATTGATTCACCCCCCTCTTAGTAATCTAACAATTCCTTCCAACCATGCCTCCACAACTTCACTTGCATGACCCCCAACAAACTCTAAGAGTTCCCCTGGTGGAGGCCCTCCCTCTGATTCCCTTGACACTTCAGGGTTACCGACTCCATATGGTGGGGGTTTCCACTTCAACATATATTGACTAACATCCCTTTAATGTCTCATTAATAGCCTCCAAAGAGCACAAAATGAAAGCTAATTCATGCGATGTTGGTGGCAACGCCAGTGTTGGCGAGCCTTGCGATGATGCCCCTTGAACTCGATTTCCCTGAGTCCTAACCATTTTAAATGATTGAATCTCCATAAACTAAATTCTTATGAGGGAAGAGTTTAAGGAATTCCACATTTTCTCAACTTATACTTGTAAACATAGGGTTAGGCGTAAGTTTTTTTTACTTGTTTGTAAATAGACGTTACTCTCTTTAGGGTAAGCGGCTTAGGTCAGGGTTAAAGCATCTAAGCTTGGTATCATTGCTTAAGTAAAATACTAACTCTCTCTCCTCACTAACTAGGATAGCACTGTGGGGTACTTCACCACTTACCCTTAGGTATTTCCTTAACATGCATTATAACCCGTCTTCTAACCCTTATATCCTTATATACCTTATCAATAATCAATCCCTCTCTTATTTAATAGTGTTTTATAATTTATTAGCTAAAAATTTATCACAACACCCTTAATAACATTATATTAATTTATGGTAATGTTAATTAATCAACTTTACATTAACACTTTTTTATTTTATTTTTTATAAACCCATTTATTATAAAAATTATTTGAATT
>JASDQU011176566.1:15260-26615 GCA_032191745.1 Picea mariana
TATATATATATATATATATATATATATATATATATATATATATATATAAGAGGTTTCTAGGATGTAAGCCTTATAATTATTTCCTCTTGTTCTTTTGCAAGTTTCAACTCGTTCTTTTACAAGTGAGGGTGAGTGTGTTTACAGGTACAAGGGTTGGAACAATTGAACAAGGAACATGTGGATATGGAACTTTAAGAGGTGTGGCAGGGTATTTTCCCTACTGCACTCACTGTCTTCTCTAAAACTTTCACCATTTTCTCTAACACTTTTCTAGGTAGTTTTCTTAGGGTTCCAGGGTCATTTCTGGGTTATTTAAGGGTTGTAATTTAAAGGGTTTTTAGGCTATAGGTTGGGGTTTGGGAGCATATTGTACAATTATGTGGGTGGTCAAGCCTAGGTTTCAGTTTTGAAACCGGGCTCTGATACCATTTGTAAGGCCTAAAGTTATAGAGACTCATATAAATAAATACTTTCTAATATACTACTTTAATTGTTGCAACTTAGTTTATAATTTCCTTTCTTGATTTTTTTCTATACCAGGAAAATAAAATAAAATAGCAGCATAATAAAAACAGAACCTAATAAAATACATAGAATGTTTACCTCAACCTGTATCTTAGTTGATTTACCCCCTTTCCTAGTTGTTGATGATGTTGCCCAACTGCCCAAACTGAATATTAACCTCCCAGTCAACTAGGAACAACCTCTCTAGCTCCCTAGCTCCAGGAATCCTTGCGGTTTCCTAGTCCCCCAGCCCAAAATTCCCAGCAACAACAATGTCCTTGTGAGAGTTTCCAAAAACCAAATTGTTCACTAATATCCTCCTTTCAGAAATTCTTCCTCCTCCTTCTTCCCCAATTTCACCTTCCCCCAAAAAACCAAACAGCAAATACCCCTCTCCAAGTCCTCTCCCCTCTTCCTTATCCTCCTCCCTCGAATGCCTCTCCCTCCTTCAATTCCCCAACTGCATTATCCCCTCATTAATTCCTCAACAAACTTATCCCTCCCATTAATTACTTCAACTACCAATTTTAATAATATTATAATAAAGACACAATAAAGTTATTTTAATAATTAATTAAATTAATATTTTTCAACCATGATAATTAAATAATTAATTAGGGTTGTTACAAAGGAATAATGAAGACCCAGAAAAAGAGTCGAAAAAGGAGTCAGAGAAAGAGTAACCATGTTCCATTGTCATCACTTCTTCACAATATCTATTTAATATGGAATAAAAAGTGGACATCAAACCCTATTAAGGTGATATTGATGCTATTAATTTTAATCATTGGTTGCAATAGTTAGAATTTTATTTCAGTGTCCATAACATATGAGCAGAACAAAATATTTCATTTTCCCAATTGAAATTAGAGAGCCATGCATTAACCTAGTGGGAAATCCACATGGAGATACTTAGGATGGAGCTTGATCCCCTAGTAACTAAATGTGAGGTGTTTAAAACCCTCATCAATTCCTAGTTATACCTTATTGTATATGTAGAGGACCAACTGATCCATTTGAATCACTTCATGTAGAGGAAAGGAGAAAGTGTGAAATTTTACACCATTGAGTTCAAAAAAATGGTGATTATGTTAGGTATATCTCCCAAGAACCTATCCATACTCACCAAGTATTGAGGGGATCTACGTGCAACCATTTATGGAAGAAAGTGATTTTATTTAAACTTAAGAAATTTGACGAGGCCTATGCACAAGAATATTACTTGGAGAATATAGGTAATAATAAACGATATCCAAGTGGTTCCAAATATAAATACCACCAAGTTGCTTCTAAGGAGGGGAAGAAGAAGTGGAAAGGAAAGTACAAAAAGACAACAACCACTACACATCAATGGAAGTATCCAAAAAACCACTGCAAACATTTTAATATTGATGATCACATTGAAGATAATTGTTGGAAGATACATCCATAGCTAAATCCAAAGAACTATAAGAAGGATACCAGGAAGAATAACCTATGAACCATGGACTCAAAAAACTAGGTAGAGAGCAACTCAGATGTAGAAAATATTGTTTTCACTACAATGTATAAGGATGTGAACTTGAGTATCCTTTATCAAAAGGAAGAGAAGGAGATAACTAAACTGCTCCATATTAATATCCAAGTTAGGAATACAAAGTCAAATGATCTATTTGATTATGGTTCATAGGGTAATATCATATTAGAAGATTTGGTCAATGAACTTGGATTGGAATTTCATGATGATCCTAACCCATAACCATTGGCATGGGTATATAAGGATGTAGATCTCAAGGTCACTAAATAGTGTAAGATAAAAATTTCTATAAGGGTAGAGTATATTGATGAAGTGGAGGTATATGTAATACCACTTCATGTGTGTGGTGTAGTCTTTGGAAGTCCCTACATGTATATGAGGGATGCAATATTCATGAGGAGAAATAATCGGTACCACTTGATTAAGGATGAGAAGTATTTCATCATCAATGCACAAAAAGTTAAATTTAAGATCTCTATTGTAAGTGCCAACCAATCTAATAAATTCATTGTCCCTAGTAGAATGTTTGTATTAATTTTGTTAAGACAGAATCAACAAGATGATGAAGAAATAAAAGTAAAGACATTGCTAGAGGGATGTAGTAGAGAGTATAAATGTAAATTGGAAGAGTTTTTGTAGGCATACAAAGAATTTCTTCACAAGCCCAAAGGGTTACCACCTAAGAGGGAAATAGAGCATGAGATACAATTTTTTCCGGACTCCCCATTGCCAAATATTGAGTTGTATAGATAGTCCATCCTAGAAGTAGATGAAGTGAAGAAACAATTGCAACAACTACTGGAGTAGGGAGTAATTTGACTAAGCACCTCATCTTATGGGTTAATTATCATAATATTATCCAAGAAGGATGGGACTTGGAAAATGTGTATTGACTATAGATATTTGAACAATATCACCCTCAATAATCAATACCCTATGCCCAAGATTGATGATTTTTTAGACCAATTGAAAAATGCACAGTACTTCACCAAGATAAATATCAAGTTAGGATACCACTATGTACAAGTTAAAGAAGAAGACACTTGGAATACCACCTTCAATACAAGGAAAGGTCTATATGAATGGCTAGTAATGCCTTTTCGTTTATGTAATGCACCAACTACATTTATGTGTTTGATGAATGATGTATTGTGTCCCTTTTTGGCTTCATTTGTGATAGTGTACTTAGATGATACATTGATTTATATATATAATTGGGAAGAGAATATCTCACATCTCATGCAAGTGTTATAGAATCTAACAAAGAAGCAATTACTAGATAACCTTAATAAATGTTATTTTTCCAAGTAGTCATTGGTGTATTTGGGGTATGTGATTAGTGGAGGGGGACTTAATATATATCCCATGAATATGGATGCCATCCTCAAGTGGTTAGTTCCTAATAATTTCATTAAAGTTAGAATATTTGTTGGGGTAGAATAGTACCTATGGAAGTTTATAACATTCTTTTTAGTTGTAGATACACCACTTCATGCTATAATAGCTAGTGGTAAGATTTTCCATTGGGAAAATAATCAACTGAAATATTTCGATGAGGTGAAATGAAAGATCATTCAAGAACCATTTCTTGATTTTTCTAATTTTTAGAATCCTTTCGAAGTGGAGATGGATGCAATTGGATATAATATGGGATCGATCTTGATGTAGGGAGATAAGATAGTATGCTATTGTTCTAAAATGTTTCATGGTATAGTTATGAACCACCCCAGGCATGATAAGGAACCATATTCCCTATTTCAAGTTGTTAAGAAGTGGAAGCACTATCTGATGGGTAAGAAAACTATTATCCACATGGATCATAAGTCACTATAGTATTTGCAGGACCAAAGTAAGCTTCAACAAACTAGACACTACAAGTGGATGGGTTTTTTGTAACATTTTCATCTAGTCATCAAATATAATAAGGGAAACACTAATAAGTTGGAAGACATGTTTTCAAGGCCAACCACATCCAATATTACATATATGGATACTATTATACACATGGAGCCTTTTACGCATGATGCATACACAAAAGATGAGAACTTTAAAGAACTGTTTTAGTAGCCACACAACTGAATTCATGTAGAATAATGTGATGATAAGGATGATTATCATCTCTGTTGGTCACTATAATTGCTTATTTAATCTAAACAATCAAGCGCTACATAAATTGTCAACCCAGGGAAGTCTGGTTATTTCAAAGGTAACCACGCACTATATATGATCAATTTCAAAAAGCAACCTAGTGTTGTAGTAAAAATTATATTAATCACACTTGCCTTGAAAAAACTGAAGTTCTAACTTGAATTAAAGGAAAGCAATCTGCCTATTGCAGAGCTCAAATTTTAAAGAAATGATTAATTGAAGAATCCTGGATTACATTAAAATAACAACAAGATACTGCAACAGGAAAGACCAACTATTCTGTAACCAGAGAACATGACCCTATTCCCAAAGCAGGAATCTTCAGCACCTGTTTCCGATCATCACACTTCAGGAACTCATTGCTTAACTGAAATAATTGGCATGCAAACTGAAGGCTATCTATCTCTTAACAGAGAACATGACCCTATTTCCCAAGCAGGAAACTTCAGCACCTGTTTCTGATTAGCACACTTTCATAAACTCATTGATGCACTAAAGGCTAACTATCTCTAACAGAGAATAGGACCCTATTTCCCAAGAAGGAAACTTCAGCACCTGTTTCTAATTAGCACACTTTCATAAACTCATTAATGCAATGAAGGCTAACTATCTCTAATAGAGAACAAGACCCTATTTCCCAAGAAGGAAACTTCAGCACTTGTTTCTGATTAGCACACTTTCATAAACTCATTAATGCAATGAAGGAAAACTATCTCTAATAGAGAACATGACCCTATTTCCTAGGCAGGAAACTTTAGCACCTGTTTCTGATTACCAAGCTTTTATAAATTCATCACACATGATTGCTAACTAAAATGATTAACAGTTACCCAAGCATGAATCACATGAAAACAATGTAACGTTCAGTAAAGCAGAATTTTTAGCAAGCCAGAGTTCAGTAAAGTAGTGTTTCAGCAAAACAGAATTTAATCAAGGCATAAATAGAGATCACACTAACACACTACAAAACTAACGGGTGAATCTTGTGAAGAAGGTGGGCCCTCCCCTCTCACAAGATTCCCTTGAAATGAAAAGGCTAGAGAGAAATGCTCAGAACAGTCTTTTATTCATCTATCAATATATCATATTACAATCTGAAATGAAGTACGTCCTTCTCTATAAACCCTTCTTAGTCAAAAACCGAACATCCTCGAATGATGATTTCCTCTTATTTAAAGAGGAGAATCCCTTCGATACAATTGATCAACAAATTACAGGTGTATATCTGAGTCCTATTCTTAGTCAGATCGACTTTTCTAAACTGGAATAGGGCATCCTAGTCTCCCGCAACAGAATGCTATTACAAGTGCTTGAGGTGTTTACTGTTATGGCTGGAGTAACAACTTCTTTATTTGTTTCTTGTTACTGCTGTTGTATGTTGTTTTGGCATCACAAATCGCGGGTTGTTTCATCCACGGGATTTTCATTTTGATTGTTTCAGCACTTCTCAGGCAGCAGCGATGGTTGATGCTTAGCTCACGGTGCAGCTGCTGTAGTCAATCTATGTGAGTTGTTGTTCAACATCGTTGACCCCATACTGTGTAACATCTTTCTCTGTGTTTCGGCATCATTGACCACAGGACTGTGTAACGACTTCTTCTGTGTTTCAACATCATCGACCATGGACTGTGTAACAACTTCTTCTGTGTTTCAGCATCGTCAACCACGGACTGTGTAACAGCTTCTGGAGTTGCTATTTCAGCATCGTCGACCACAGACTGTGTAACAGCTTCTGTGAGTTGTTGTTTCAGCATCGTCGACCATGGGCTATGTAACAACTTCTGTGAGTTGTTATTTCAGCATCGTCGACCAAAAACTATGTAACAACTTCTGTGAGTTGTTGTTTCAGCAACAGGCCTCAATGCTAATCTGCAGTTCGAACTGTTTCAACACTTATACTTTTCTAATCAAAGGTTAAGTACGAGAGTAATGTAAAATTATATGCAAAACAGATTAAACATATAGTAAAGAGAAGAAACGTTGTATACCTTTAGAAAGATAGGGTAAAGTGATAATATGAGTTAAATGTGAGTGAAATAAGAGTGTAATGGTGGCAAAAAGTGTGGGCAAAATGGTACATTGTATGGTCCTAACATCCCCCCCAACTTAAAATGTTGCATGTCCTCAGGCAACTTCACTCTGAATCGGAATCTGAATACCGACTCTGAGCGTGCAAGTTACTCAAGCAGTAGTTGTGGGAGGTGTTGTCTGTTGGAGCTCTGAACCCTTGGACGCATTGTAACCTTTGCCAAGCTGCAGTTTTTGTCTTCTTAGGCAACTTATAATGGATTTGATATCTCTCTGTTGGCAACCAAAGGATAGGAAAATAAAACCGGTACCCTATCCATCTTTCAACACATTGTTGAACACACTGGATGTAGTTAGGTACCCTAGAGATTTATATCTCGAGATTAGTAGGGTCAAAAGGATTGTGTTCCTATATTTTCTCAGTATATTGCTGCCAAAACAAGTTGTTTGCTTGTAGGGAAACAATCTCTGCGGATCTGATGAAGTGTTGACAATCCTGAAGCATTGTTGATTGTAGTTGTTGAACATGTTCGGTCATCCCTGGTTTCTTTAAAAACTGATAATATTCTATAACAAAGGTGGCTACATTTTGTGGTTCTGGCCTTACCCAGAGAAGGCGGTTATCTTCATTGTGCTTTCCAGCCAGGAAGTCATCCTGCCATATAATCTGATTGTTGAGAAAGGAGGTGAGTGCCCTAATCTGGATGTCACCGACAAGAGGGTTGAGGTTAAGTTGTCGATTTTCAGGTATGGCTTCATTGTGAAAATATGCCTCACAGAGGAGGTGTTGATCCATAGCAGNAAAAAATGTGCTGGATGTAGCATTGCATGGGGCCTGCCTTCTGTGATTGATTTGATCTAAAACCATGTAAGTCGTTCCATGAGGAACAAAGAGTAATTACAGGATGGTTTCCTGGCAGCCAATAGCTTTTGTGCCAAGTCAAATATCAAGACCAATCTGCCTTTTAACTCGTTGTTCTATTTCTTAGGGCACGAGCTTCCTGGTGTGTCTGCTCCAAAGCTTCCCAATTTGAGTAGGTATGATTTATCCAGATTTGTCTGTGCTCTTGCAGGCTTTTGGCCTGTGTAGCAACATACTCTTTTTTCCATTTTTGTATTATTGCCTGCTCATCCCATGGCTGAGTTTGTGTTTCAGCATTGCAAGTAGTCTGCTGAGGTAAGGTCTGAGTAGATTGTTCCACAAAAGTGTGGATATTGATTTGGCTAGGAGGGGCAGATTCCTCAATAGGCACTGTTTGTACAACTTTGTTAACAAAAGCAGGGGTTCTAGATTTGACATTTGTTGCAAGGCAGGGCTTAGTCTTAATCTTGGGAGGTCCTGCTGGTTCTTGTGTAACAACATGGTGTTCTTCTTTGGATTCAAAAGTTGAAGGTGCAGGGGGAGCTCTTGGTATTGGAATTTGAGTTATTTTGTAGCCTGCTTGATAGTAGATATCCCCACATTGACTGCACATATATTCTTTACATGGGATCTCTGTTGTAGTCCCCTCTGACATGGTTGCTATGCGAGCTAGGGTGTGCAAGTTAAATTCCTTCTCATATGCTTCCTTTGCCATGGCTAGCTCTTGCTTGTAGGCTTCTAGTTCAGACCTTAGGAACTCATTTTCTTGCAAGATAGAGGCCATTGTTGGTTCTGGTTGAGGGATGACTGGTTCTTGTGTAGCAGTCACAACCTCACTAGTTGGTTCTTGTGGAGCAGCTACAGGAATGACAGATGATTCTTGTGTTTCAACTTCTTGATGTAAGGAAAGTAATGTTGCAGCACCCTGGACATCTGATTCCTGTGTCTCAATAACAATATCAGCAGCTGGTTCTTGTGTTTCAGCTGTAGCTGGTTCTTGTTTGATAGCTATAGCTGGTTCTTTTGTTTCAGCCACTGAATGAGTAGTTGGTTCTTGTGTTTCAGCTACTGAATGAGTAGCTGGTTCTTGTGTTTCAGCTACTAAATGGGTAGCTGGTTCTTGTGTAACAACTACTGAATGAGTAGCTAGTTCTTGTGTTTTAGCTACTAAATGAGTAGTTGGTTCTTGTGTTTCAGCTATCAGGTTTGAAACGGATGATGTCGCAACATACTGGGCTTGTTTTTCAATGCCTGTATGTGGAATAGGTAAATATTTCGACATTTGAGAGGTTAGAGGTGTACAGGGTATTAGTCGGATGGGTTGGGGGTCTAGGGTAGTGGCAATAATGGCTGGCCTTGTTGAGGCCCTTGTTCGTTTTCTTTGTAAAAAGGGCAGAAAGAAAGGAATTTGCTTTTGTTTACGTGGGTGTTTTTCCTCAATGATGGGGCAGGGAGAATTGTCTGGCTCAGAATCATCGCTAAGAATATGAAGGGCAGGAGTGGATGATTCTGGTAAAGTGTAGGGCGGGCTTGGTATGGTAGGGGGGGTTAATTGGACTGATTGGTTCTGTAGGTGGACTGTTAGGTACTTCTGGAGAATCTGGAGGGTTTTGCAATTGTTGTTCCTACAGATTTTCAAGAATTTCAGCGGCTTCTTGGGGGTTTATGGGTGGGTTGGGTTTTGTTGGGCAAAACCCTTTTGGATAAGCAGTTGAACGAGACAGTGATGGGTGAGTGAAAGGGTGGGATCTTTGGCCTTTTTACAGTAGTGCGACGTATTTTTAAGACAACCGAGCAAATAATAAGGAATGTTCACCAATCTATTATGTCGTAAGTGAGACAACAAGACAAAATCGTGCTAGTAGACTACCTGGTACTGGCCTTCGTAGGTAAGGTAGTGTTTGATTAATTTTGCAACTTCTGGCCATGGAGTTGGCAATGAGCTGAGTCGGACACCTCGGCCTTTAGGTTCAATTTGTTCCCCTAGCAAGAGGAAATCCCGCTGGGCATTTAGGATGACATGTTTGCGACTGAACCAGCGAAGGCCATTGGTGGGGAGACCTGAAACCTGTGCTATATCTTCTTCTGTAACTGAAATCCAAACCCCTTGAACAATGGAATGGTCTTCCTGGAGATTTTGAGAAAATTGGAGAACCTGTTGTTGACCATACCCCTGGAGTCTCTAAAAATAACCGAGCCATCCTGCCTGAAGAAAATTTTGATATGCTTCTGGATACAGTTCTAACAGGGTTGTCGTGGCGGGTTCGTACCGTATAATAGAGCCTCCCATAGCTACCAGCTCGGTAAAATACACCGTCAAAGAGTTGAATAATAGCTTCTGTGCAGAGTAAGTTTTTCGAGTGAAGGCATGCGAATGGTGGTGAGACGAACGAAAGGATGGTAAAATAGGAATGGCGGTGGTGATTTCGTGTGAAATGATGGTATAAAAGTTTGATATGTCCTCCCCCCCTTCAAGTGTGGCTAATAATGATTTCACTCGAGTGGTCATAATGATTTGGAATCTTCTCATTAACTATAACTTAACTGTATTACATAAAATTTACATACCTCACCTTTACCTTCTGATTCGTGCTGCAAACAAAATATAATGCCTGTCCACGATAGCTCTGGAGTGGTCGTGGTAGAGAATTTTGATTTGTTAGATGAAATGTATCAAGGATTTGTTGACTGGAAGGAAAAAATGTAGTATGAGAGCACAAAATCTTGCTGACAGATAATGTTGAAAAGTTGGTGTTTCAGCAACAGAAAAGAAAGGGTGAAACAATTGCTGGACGGTGTTGTTTCGTCAATGGAAACTGTGAAGAATGTTTTGGCAATGGGGAGAAGGTAAAAATTTGCTGACAATGGTGTTTCAACAATAGAAAGGAAAGGGCGAAACAATTGCTAGATGGTGTTGTTTCGTCAATGGAAATTACGAAGAATTGCTAGACTGTAGTGTTTTGGCAATGAAAAGTTGTTGACAATGGTGTTTCAGCAATAGAAAAGAAAGGGTGAAACAATTGTTGGATGGTTTCAATGGGAAATGTGAAGAATTGATGAACCGTGGCAATGGGAAAATGACGAAAGGTTGCTGTCAGTGGTGTTTCAGCAATGGGGAGAATGGTGAAAGGTTGTTGAACAATGATAGGGGAAAATGGTGTGGGGTTGCTGACAGTGGTGTTTCAGCAATGGGGAAAGTCAAAAAGTCATTGAACAGTGGTGTTTCAGCAATGAATAAAGAGCAAAGAGTTGCTGACAGTGGTGTTTCAGCAATGGGAAAGATTGCCTCTTTGTGAAGTAGGATCATCCTTTCCTAGTGGCATGTGCTTTGATTGGGAATCTACAAAAATCGATTGTAACATGGTATTTCTTGACAGGGATTATTAGTAAATAAAATCTAATCTAATACTAAAGAAATTAACTTAAAAAGAATTAATTGCAATGAGGGGTAGGAGCCCCCTCTAAAAAGAGGTAATGAGAGTCTGCCAGACATGTGGCCTTAAAATCTTTTTTGGAAATAGGGTGCTGGTACAGACGGAGCTGATGACCATTTACAAGTAACAGTGTTTTAGAGTCATCGATTGTGAGGAGCCTTACTGTTCCATTGGGGAAAAAAGTGTCTACTTCGTAGGGTCCAAACCATCTTGTACGCAGTTTTCCTTGAAATTCTTTGAACCGAGATTCATACAGTAGGGCCCAATTGCCTTTTTGAAACTACTTATTCTTGATAGTTTTGTCATGCCATTTTGATCTTTTCTGTTGAATCATAGTTGTCTGATGAATGGCATCTAGTCTTTTCTCATTCAATTCATTAAGTTGTTGTAACCTAGCTGTCTCTGCATTGGTCAAATCAAGGTTGACAGCTAAAGCAATCCTTAATTTTTTGATTTTGAATTCCACGAGAAAGACAACACTCTTTCCATAGACTAATTCATAGGGAGAGAATCTTGTAGTATTTCTCCAGGTAGTTCTGTAGGCCCATAATGCTTCAGGGAGCCTGTAGGACCAATCCTTTCTGTTTTCCTTCACTATTTTTGTGAGAATGGATTCTATTGCTTTGTTTTTGCTTTCCACTTGTCCATTGGCTTGGAGGTGGTATGCTGTAGTCATTCTATGTTGAATATGATATTTTTGAGGGTGGATTTGAAGCCATGAGAAGTGAAAGGAGGTCCTCCATCTGTAACTAATTCTCTTGGCACTCCAAATTTGATGAAGATGTCTTCAAATAAGAAATCTATAACTGCTTCTTCGGTCGCTATGTGGAGTGATTTAGCTTCCACCCATTTAGTCATATAGT
>JASDQU011176567.1:0-26766 GCA_032191745.1 Picea mariana
GAAAAAAATTGGGTTGGCTGCCAACAGAAGTTTATCTTGCTAATGAAAGACTGGATAGCCTTTTTATTTATGGGGATTTTTATCTTTTGAATGGCATAAAATCGCTTTAGATCAATCTTTATACCTCCTACTAATATGATATGGCCCAAAAGATTTCCTTCTGGCATGGCAAAGTGGGACTTCCTAGGATTTAGAGTTATTCCATATCTCCTGCATTTCCGGAAAACTTGCTCCAGATGCTGCAAATGTTCATCATCAGACTTGGAGAAAATGGTGATGTCATCCAAATATATAACCATAAATTTGTCTTTTTCCACCATGAAATCTATGTCCATGGCCCTCTACAAAGTGGCCTCTACGTTCATCATCCCAAAAGGCATCTTGTCGTACATTAATGTTCCCCATGGGGTGGTGAATGTTGCTTTTATTTGTCCACTTCACACACCGCTATCCGGTTATAACTAGAGTATCCATCTAACAAGGAAATCATGTGGGCACCTACCACCCTCTGTAAAATATGATCCATCTTGGGGAGGGGGTAATTTTCCTTTAGAGAACACTTGTTGAGATTTCAGAAATCAACACACAAGCGTATCTCCCCGTTTTTCTTTCTCACTGGTACCAAGTTGGCCACCTAGTCTGAGTACCTCAATGGTACAATAATATTTGCATCCAACATTCTTTTCAGCTCTTTCTTGATTATGGACATCAACATGGGATTAAATTTTTGAATCTTTTATATGAATGGCTTGGAGATAGCCTTCAGAGGGATCTTGTGTTGGATTATGTCAGTGTCAAATGTATTTAAATCCTCATACGACCATGAAAAAGTATCAAATTTGTTTTTGATGAGACTAACATACCTATCCTTTTGTTCTATAGTTAATGCTTTGGACAAATTCATGATCTTGGGATTCTCAGTGGTCCCAATATTGCAATATGTTATCTCTTCTTTTTTATTCTTCATGGAAGCTCCTCTGGAAACATCATTACTATCAAACAACCTTTCTAGTGGCACTAGTCCTCTTGGAATGTGATTGGTTTTCAGCTCCAAAATATCGTGGCCAACTACTATCTTTAGCAGATGAGATGTTTGATGATTTTCTAATTCATTATTTCCACCTTCTTGGCTTTATTTGTCAATTGATATATTGGAGAATTCATCTATGATGTGTAGAAATATCTGCAGCTCTAGATCATCACTAAAGACTTGCCATTGCTTTATATTGTATGGTATGGTTGTTCCATATATGTTTTCCACCTAATATTTAATATTTGGACTAGTGGGAGGTTTGAAAGTGCTGGAAGCTAAGGCTAGAGAATCCGCCTTTTGATTCTACTCTCTGGGGATGAAGGATATGTTAAATGATAGAAATAAATTATGGATCAGGTCCCATACCTCATTTCTGTATTGCTTGAGCCTCCATTGTTTATCTTGATATATGTTCTTAACTTTATTGATGATTTACTCAGAATCACCAAAAACTGCTAAACAGTCAATGGCCATGTCTTTGACAGCTTTCAATCCCAACACCAGAGCTTCATATTCAGCTATATTGTTAGTAGTTTCAAACTCCATCTTATAAGAGAGTTTTACTACCTCTTTTGAAGGGGAAATGAGGAGTATACCTACCCCAGATCCTTCCTTTGTTGAAGAGCTATGTGATACATCTTCCATACTATTTTTTGTTGGTCTATCAATGGTTGATCTTTGCATTGGATAATTGATATTTTGAGTTCATCATCATTTAAATGAAAAATAGATGAGTTGATCTCACCCTCAACAACATAAATTAGGAGATTGCTTGGGTTATGATGGTCATTGACGATATAGTATAATCGGATGGTGGCATAAGTGAGGTCCATTTGTAATGATCCTCCAACCTTCTTAGGCCAAGTTCTGGATAAGAGCATACCAAAATTCGGGGGAATTTCAGCCACACCAATGTCCATCACTACACTCTTCATTGGTAATTGTGTCGAAGAAACCACCATATCCTTTATCAGTCCCAGACATTTTACTTTCTTAAAATCAAAGGAGTAAAGGTCTTGGTAGGGTTTGGTGATTTCCAAACCTAGTTCTTCCATAACAACTTTGTTCATAACATTGTGAGAGGCTCCTGAGTCCATAAGACATTTATGCAGGATATTATCATGGACATTCAAAGATATATAGAAAGGTGGAGAAGCATTGGAGCCATCCTCAATGTGTGGACCCACAATAATGGTTGGGTTCTTATCCTGTAGACTAATTACATCAGAAGATACAATGGAAGTAGTTAGCTTCAGAATTTCCATGATGGATTTTTTTAAAGGTTCATTCTTCATCAATTATGTCAAAGGCACATGGATCTTGATCTTGCTTAAGTCATTCTCTAGGCTGAAAGAGGTTGGTGACCTATCAGCTTCCTTTATTTCAGGGACTGCAAGTTTAGATGGGGGAAGTTGTTGAGCTCTAGATGACATACCTTTACTTGGATCTGGCTTGGGAGGAACTTCCACCTATTTGTTTTGATCATAGGTGGTGTCTTTGGGAGCTCCTGGTCTCGGCCTCAAATCATAATTTTTCTAGGGTTGGCCTTGAATAACTCCCTCTTCCCATATCTGATTATCAAATTGATTTGATAATTGTGCTACCTCATATTCTTGTTGCGTTAAGTGACTGGTATACAAATCTGTTTCATTGAAAAGTACAACAACAGTATCATCTACAACATCATTGTCTACATCTATCTCATCAATCTGATTGTCTTGGAAAGGAGGCACTACCCTTTGATCATCACCATTCCTCCTTTCTCTTTGCATTATCTCAGGGGCTTCATTAGGCCTTCTAAGCTGATTTGGATTTTTATTTCTAGCCCCTTGAAAATCCCTATTTGGTTGTTTAGAATCCCATTCCATCTTATCTATTTTAGATGTCATATCCTTCAAAGTTTTGTCCATTTCATCAAGTTTTGGATTAGGTGTGGCTGAGTTAGAGTAGGCAAGAGAATATTCTCTCTGTTTTTTTCTGTCTTTATCATATCTAGTTTTTAACCTGTCTGATGCCAAGATATTGGATTCAACCTCAATGGATGCTTCTTGCATGGAAAACAAGGTGGTGGATCTTCTCTCTCTCAACAAAAGGGAGAACTATGCATCAAATGCATTTGCATAAGTGATCTTGGCAGAGGCTTCAGTTGGTTTGATCTCATATGGGATTCTACCATACATCTTATTGAATCTCTTGGTGAAGTCTAAAATAGATTCACCATTGTTTCTCTTTAGATCCCCAAACTCAGTGATGTAGTAGAGATAATATCTCCTATCTCGCCATTTATTTATGAAAGATTCATATAAAACCTCAATATTTGCGATGGAGGCTGGAGGAATACCCCAGAACCATTTTCTACTTCCCCATCTAGACTTTGCACAAACAACCTCATCCACACATCTGCATAGTCAATGTTAAAGTTGTCTGCAAAGTTGTAGAATGCTACTAGATGTTCCTCAATAGTGAAATCACCTTCCCCATTATATCTTGGTAAATATTTCATGTAATATGTGGCTGGGAGTGCATGTAATGCTACAAGAAGAACTAGGGGTGTATATCCTGTAGCAATTATGACATCCATCCTATTAGCAGCCATGGCTTGGGAAATAGGAATCTAAATATTTATGGGAGCTACATGGATGGATGCTGGACTGGATGATGAAGTGGAGTCAGGATTTGAATATGTCTGAGGTTCCTTGGAGTTGTGATTCTCAGGGCTAGCAAATTCAAGCAGCTTGTGATGAAGAAGAGAAGTAGACTCTTTGGGAACAACTTTACCCTTGAGGGCGGAGGTATATCTCTGATCTATGGTGGATTTTATTAGTTTATTTTATGGATCAAAGAATATTGTGTCCTTCTAAGGGTTAGGATGAACCTTGGTGGCTTTGATGTGTTTATATTTGGATCTGATGAGTCCTTTTCTGGGCGCTAGTATTTCTTTCGTAAATTCTACTCAGTGGAGTTGCCAGGTGAAAGATGGAAGTTTGTCTGTGTCTAATTCTTGTTCACCATCCAAGGTCAGAGTTATTCAATGTCGTTCTCCCAGGGAAAGATACTTCAATACTCTGTTCCTAGGCATCAACGCTAGAAGATGTTGGTCCTAAAGTTTTCACTTGACTACTAAAGGGAAAACCTAGGCCACCTCAAGTTTTGGAATGATTGTTTTTTTTTTTTTTTCTTAGTCAGTTAGAGGGTTGGTTTTACCAAGACAAGAGCATGGTTGGATCAAAAACAAAATACAAGGATTAAGGTCCTCCTTGGCTAGTGGCACACTAATGATAGGCAAGTGAGATAATAGAGGTAAAAAAACAAAGGGAAACAACAAACCAATCAATGAATAATCTCCTGCAAGAAGTTTAATACTAAAAATATCATTTCAAGACATTAAACATGTATCAAGAACATAATTACTCCCACAGGTTGCAATAAAAACACATATTCATCAAAGCATAGCTGTTATCACAGGTTTCATATTAATAAAGACAAGTTATATAGTAGCTGAAGGAAAAGAAATGTACTTTGCACAAATCAAAACTGTATTCAAGACAAGAAACACATATGAATTTGGAAACAAACACAATGTCATCAATAGTATCTTTACTAGGTAGAGAGATTTAGTCCATGCATAAAATGGGTCCAACCAGTTGTTGTATCGATCTCTTTTCCCAAAAAAATCATCCCCCAAAACATACAAAAATTGCATATTTATGAGAAATGTAGAGGCCCTCGACTAGTGTGGAACTGGGGCTTAAATATACCACATATGTCATTAAAACACTTATTAACTTAACTAAAGCACAGTGATGGAGTACGTTAACAGATACTCTGAACTTGAATTAACAAAAAGGAGTGGTTCTTATTACACATAGAAGACCACTTATTATTCCTTAAACTAAAAGAGTCTAGCAATTAAATAATTGAAAACTTCTACTCGCAATGATATAATATTGATGCATGTGTTGGAGTGAACTGAGATCTGACATAAATGACCAAGAGTGAAAAAACTGAGTTCTGTATCGATCATGGCATGCACACACACTGTTGTAGGCCACTTGAGTGTAAATGTGTTGACTTGCATAGAATAGATATAGCTAAACAATGATAGACACATTTGCAAAGAGAATTGGAAAAACAAGAAGAAGGAGAGAAAGAATGGAAAGAATTCTCATTAACCTTTGTGAATAATGAATAATTTACACATGATATACTTTGTATAGCTCAATGAGTTCGAATTGAGGTGAACCAAGTCTCCATAGTGGTGGTCTAGAGTGATCTAGACACACACCAGTAGTTACGGGAGTGAATTGCCACCTATTCTAGTCTCTTAGGTAGTTACGAGAGTGAACTGCCACCTAGTTGAGTTAACTAGTCAACTAGTCTTCAGTTAATTAACTGAACAGAAAGTAGTGAGGAGTTAACTCAAGGAATCAAGGCAAATGCGCCACTTTGGTGATGATACCAAGGCAAGTTCAAATTAACATGGTGATGATCCCAATGTTGCATGGTGATGATCCCAATGCAACATCTAAACTCAACTCAACTAGTCAAACTAAAGAGTGAACTGAAAGAGAATATTCTCCAGGTAGAATATTCTCTCCTAAAATATAGGAGACTAGATAATGACTAATTATGAATAATAAACAAATAAAAACCTTAGGAAAAAGAAATCCTAGGTGTGTGTGAAGTAACTCCAACACCTCCCCTGAACATCACTATGGTGAAAATAAAGATTGGGTCTCGGCAGCGAGGCCATGTTAGGTACCCAAGTACAAAAGATACACTGAAAATAAAGTGAGGAAAGAGGGAAAACCTCATGGTAAAACCCCCTCCTCAATGTACAATGTATGTAAAAAAAGAAGAACTACAGTTGCTAGACAAATGTGTCCTTCACTCCAAGACGACCTCGCAGAGAATGGAATTTCTACTCAGTGAAGGTCTTGGTGAAAATGTCTGGAGTCTGTTTTGTTGAAGGACAGAAATGGAAAGTCAATGATCCCCTCATGTACCAAGTCCCGGATGTAGTGCATGTGGATATCGATGTGCTTCGTCTGCTGCCTCTGAATTGGATCTCTGCAGAACTTCAGAGTGCTCTGGTTGTCACACCAGATGATGATACGTCGATGAAACTGAATGCCCAACTCAGTGAAAAAATGTTGTAGCCACATAGCCTGAATGGTTATGTGAACTACCCATCTGTACTCTACCTCGACTGAAGATAGAGAAATGACAACTTTCTTCTTGCTCGACCAACAGATAGGCCCGGAACCAAGACTGAGTGAGTAACCAAATGTGGACTTACAATCAATGCTATCAAAAGCCTAGTCGGAATCAGTAAAACCAATGAGATCTAATGTAGAGTCTACTGCATAATTAATCCCAAAGGTGATGGTGCCTTGTACATATCAAAGGATACGCTTTACAGCTTTCCAATGTAGCTCATGTGGCTCCTGCATGAACCAGGAAATTGTGCCAATTACATATGAGAGGTCTGGTCTGGAGTGTGTGAGATACAAAAATATCCCCACTAGCTGTCTGTATAGTGTGCTGTCAACCAGTTNAGTGTGCTGTCAACCAGTGGAGTCTCCCCACCATCCTCAAGTTTGGCTCCTGATAGGAAAGGAGTTGGAGCAGACTTGTAGTCTGTCATGTGAAATCTCTCAAGGAGATGTCATGCATACTTGGATTGAGACAATTTGATGCTTGATGCATCATGACTGATATCAAGTCCAAGGAAGAAGTGTAGTGGACCCATGTCCATCATCAAAAACCTGTCATGAAGAATCCTCTTGACTACAGCTATCGCTGAAGTCGAGCAATCAGTGATCAACAAATCATCGACATACATAACTAAAAGTAGAAGTGAATCATCCATCCTGAGCATGTATACATCCGGGTCTAATTTACAACGTACAAAGTTTTGTGACAACAGGTAGGAGTCCATCTTGGCATACCATGCCCTCGGAGCTTGCTTGAGGCCATAAAGTGACTTCTTCAGTCGATAGACCAAAGATGAGTCCTACATAAATCCATGGGGCTGCTCCATGTAGATATCCTTAGAGGGATCACTATGAAGAAATGAATTCTTCACGTCCATCTAATGGACTTCCCATCCCTTGGCTACCGCAATGGAAAGTTCCAATCGTATGGAATCGATCTTCACTACTAGAGAGAAGGTCTCATCATAGTCAATACCATGAACCTGTTGAAAGCCTTTGGCGACAAGCATGGATTTGTTTCTGTTGATTTGTCCATCTGCTGCACTCTTGGTCCTATAGACCCATCTTCATCTGACAAGTTTCCTCCCAGAAGAAAGGGGAACCAAATCCCAAGTCTGGTTCTGGTTCTCGAGGAGGGAGTTGTACTCCTCCTGCATGGCATATTCCCAAAAGGGATTTCCAACAACCTTTCCATAAGACTGTGGATCTGAAGACTGAACCAAGGAAAGATTCCTGTAAGGCAATGGTTTAGTGGCAGTGAGTGCAATGGGAGGCTCCTCAAAATTAGATCGAGTCCTCCTAGTATCGGTTGGATCACCTACGAGATCCCTTGCATCCTGAAGAGTAGTCTGTGCCCACTTGGGCCTCTGCTCTAGCTCTGCAACTGCATCTAGATGCTCTGACTCTGCATCTGACTATACTAACTATGAATCTAAATCATCTGAGTCCTATGAATCAAAACTCTTATCTGAATAAGAGTCAGCATGTGCATGCTCATTATCTCGGACAGGTGGAAGAGTGAAGGTGTCTGCATGCGACTGCTGAGGTACATGCGAGACACTTTCCTCAAATTGGACACTACACTCAATGATGAGTCGATCTGAGGAAATATCAATAAGTCTATATCCCTTCACACCATTGGGGTATCCAACAAAAATGCACTCAGATCTCTGTGGATCAAGTGCCTTCCTCTTTTTAGAGGGAATCTGGGCCCATGCACGAGAACCAAAAATGAAAAAGTGGGTCACTTCCGGTTTGAGGCCACTCCAAGCCTCGTAGGGGGTATTATCCTTGACAGATCTATGAGGAGATCTATTTTGGATGTATGTTGCACAGTTAAGGGCTTCGGCCCATAGTCTCTGTGGTAGTGACTTTGCATGCAACATGCAAGATTCCATCTCCTTTAGAGATCTGTTTTTCCACTTGGCAACTCTGTTTTGCTGCGGAGTGTAGGGAACTGCATGTTGCAACTAAATCTCTGCCTTATGGAAAAGATTATGAATCTCATGATTCACATACTCTCCCCCATTATTAGTTCAAAGGACTTTGATCTTCTTTCTGGACTGTGTCTCAACCAAATCTTTGAAATATTTGAGGTGTTGAAAGACCTCAGATTTTTGCCTGAGAAAGTAGATCCAAGGAAAACATGAGAAATCATAAACAAGATTAAGAACAAAACTCTCCTTTTTGATCAATGGATGTGGAATAGGACCCATGAGGTCACTGTGGATCAGATCTAAAGGTGCGGAAGCTCGCTGAGATTTTCCTTTGATGAATTTTTCTTGAGGGTGTTTTTCGAGAACACATCCCTCACATACTCCCTTGGAGAAATGGATGTCTGGTAGACCATCAACTAATCTGTCCTTTCTAATATGTTGCATGTATCTAAAATTCAAATGTCCAAACCTTTCGTGCCATATCCTACTACTTTCATCAACATTAGTAAGAAGTAAAGCAGAATCAGGTTCAATGAATTCAGAAAATGTATACAATCTAGACTGATGATTTACCTCACTGGTAGCAACCCTGGAGTTGGTTTGCATGTTGTATAAGTCCACAGAATTTGGTGTGATTATGAATTTATTTCCGGTGCCAAAATTCTTCATCTGATACACAGAGAGAAGGTTGACAGAAATCATGGGAACATGCAACACATTCTCAAAGATTCCATTGGTGAGTTCAATCCTTCCTTTGCCAGTGACTTCAACAGAAGAGTTGTCCCCCATCATAATAGGAGGAACTTTGCATGCATACAAAGAAGAATAGACTGCTTCTGAGGTAGCCATATGATGTGATGCTCCTAAATCTATGATCCAAGCATCGGGAGAGGAGTTGATTGCAATCAAGGCATGGCTAGAATTGCCTTTCTTGGAATTCAGATCTTTTGGCTTCTTCTTCTTTGCACCCTCGGGGATGTGATCTCCAGGTTTTTTTGGCTGAATTATCTGAGCCATCAGATGTATTTTCTTTTTCATGCATGCATATTCCGAATGGAATCCTTTGTGACAATATGTGCGTTTCTCTCCTTTTCTTCCCTTTTCTCCTTTGGATTATGAGGCATCGGTGAAGGGTTTTGTGTACCCTTCCTTCTTCGTATGTGCATGCCCTTTCCTCTTATCTTTATATATAAATTTCTGTTTTTTTTGTCTGCCATCATGCACAGTGAGTGCATGCGCCCTTGGGCCTTTGATTGCACCCATGTTGATAAGCTTGGTTTTCTCTTGTGTCAAGGATTCAATAAAATCCTCAAGAGAAGGCATCTTCCAGGTGGTTCTAGAGGCGAATCTGAGAGTATGGAATGTGGATATGAATACAGAGAATTCAGGTCCAATATTGGATAGAATGGTGAGAATCATTTGTTTCTCCTCCTTCAATTTATCAACCTCGCAAGCTTTGAGTTGCGACAGTAAATTCTTGAATTTTGTAAAGAAATCTTGGATATTATCGAATCTTTTTGGATCCAATGTGAGTAGCTCCACCTCCAGCATGTGTCCCCTCATCTCATCCTTTTTTCCAAAGAGCCCTTCCAAGATGGTCCAAGCTTCATTGGGAGTCTTATAGGAAGATATATGAAAAAGGATATCGGGAGAAATAAGACTGCAAATTGTTTCGAGTGCCTCATCCATGCAATTTAAGTACTTGGATTTTTCTATGGCTGATGTCGGCTCTGTATCTGTATTCATGTTTAACCTATACAAACCTCTGGATCGAATATGTATGGCCATTTTCTCCTTCCATGCAAAATAGTTGTAAGGTGTAAGAATGAATTCTTTTTGGAATTCCATCTTTCCGCTGTATTCAATCTTTTGTACCTGCAAACAATTTTGGTGTAGCTTTTGCTTAGCAGTACATTGGCTTTGATACCATGTAAATGTGTTGACCTACATAGAATAGATCTATCTAAACAATGATACACACATTTTCAGAGAGAATTGGAAAAAGAAGAAGAAGGAGAGAAAGAATGGCAAGAATTCTCATTAACCGTTGTGAATAATGAATAATTTAGACATGATATACTCTGTATAACTCAATGAGTTATACTTGAGGTGAACCAAGTCACCATAGTGGTGGTCTATATTGATCTGGACACACACCAACAATTACGGGAGTGAACTGCCACCTATTTTAGTCTCTCAGGAAGTTACAGGAGTGAATTGCCACCTAGTTGAGTTAACTAGTCAACTAGTCTTCAGTTAACTGGCTAAATAGAAAGTAGTGAGGAGTTAATTCAAGGAATCAAGGATAATGTGCCACTTTGGTGATGATACCAAGGCAAGGTTGAATTATCATGGTGATGATCCCAATGTAACATCTAAACTCAACTCAACTAGTCAAACTGAAGTGTGAACTGAAAGAGAATATTCTCCAGGTTGAATATTCTCTCCTAGAATATATGAGACTAGATAATGACTAATTATGACTAATAAAAAAATAAAAACCTTAGGAAAAAGAAATCCTATGTGTGTGTGAAGTAACTCCAACATTGAGACAACTAGAAGTGTGGACGTGTCTTTCCCCCACTTATCTTTTTGAGGACAAAAGCAAGTTGTGTTGCACTTGTTTGGAGTATGGATGTCTAGCTTCCCTGTTCCTGGTTTGGTCCACTTTTTTAAAAAACTTTAAGATATGCAATAAATGTGGGTGAGTTACTTCAAAAATTCGACATTCATAGGTTTCATAGTGCAAAGGATGCATATCCTCTAGAGGATAGAACCCCCGAAGTTGTTAATCAACACTAATCACTTATTAACCTGATATTACCTTTAACCTTAACTACTTCAGGACTTCGGTGGTTTGTCTCTTCAAAATTTGAGGGCTTCAAAGTGTAGAGCATGAAAATATCCCGAAGTGACAATGCTGCAAAGTGACATGGTGGCTTGATGTCATATGATGTCCCGGCTGCTGATGTGTCACATAAGGTGAGTGACATGTGTCACTAAAAAATGAGCGGATGATGGGACCCAAATGACCATAAATGAGTGCCATGTGTCAGGGCCAGATGGAAGCCACATGTCTCCATGGATGAGTGCCACTAGTCTTGAAGGATGAGTGCCCTCTGCTTCAACACTTTGGGATTCAGGAGTTTTGGGATGTGAAGCAATGAAAGCTCTCGAAGTGATAATCTCACGAAGTCACTAATATGTGATTATATTATACTAATTACCCCAATATTAATACATTAATCCTTAAAGGATTTCAGGTGTTTTGAACTTCAGGATTCGGGGTACTGCGCATGTTCTTGATAGAAATCTCTCGAAGTAATATCTACTGAAGCTTAGGGGGAAAACAATGACATCTCCACATGACGTCACTTTGATTGCTGTGTCATAAGAAGAGAGTGACATGTTTTATATGGAAAAGGGTGAATGATGCAACGCAATGACCTAAAATGAGTGACCTAAAATGAGTGCCAGGTTTCATGATTGATGAGTGCCACATGTTTTCATAACTTTGACACTTCTAAAATTTGACTGTTTTTTCGCTCTAGACCAAAACCTCACGGATGAACGAAATTGTGAAGTGGCGTTGCAGTGATGGCCCACTCCAACACTTCGAGGCTTTGGGGCTCCAACACTTTAGGATTACGGAAGATTTGAAGCAATGAAAAGTTCAGATGCCTGAACGACGAAGTTGCAGAGTCAATTCTATTAAACCCCGCGTGAGTTTGAGATTTTGAATTCACGAGAGTCGTTGATCTACATCGACTATTAGATATGCTCCATTGAATATTTGACCTGACCATTTGGTTTAAATTCTAAGCCGAAAATGGACTGCTTTGATTTAATACCTTTTTTTGCAGAAGATTACTAAGCTTAAAAAGGACTTGTTGGACCTGGATGTCTCCTACGCATACAAAAGACTTGGTGGAGCTGCAACATACTCAATTAGTGGCATATATGATGACAAGTATTTCGAACCCAAGCCACAACATGTAATTATCCTTCAAGAAAACATACATAAGAACAAAATGCATGAAGACTCAATCAAGAAAGAAACAATAAAAAATCAAGTCACTTAGTAATGGGAAATGGCTTCATTAACTAGAAGAGGAAAAATTTGATGAAGGCATAGAGAAATGAGAGAGGAGGGGAAGGGGTGAAGACCTAGGTTACAACACATACTATCTCATGCATCAATCATGAATCAAAATATATATCAACAATGAATAGTAAATCATGAACAAAGCATTAACCATGTACAACTGGTGCCATATACCATACCATCAACCATATGAATATCTGAACCATGTCATCAATGAAGCATCTCTAACAACCTATGAATTACCCTCATGCATACATCACCACACAATGTATATATCCCTCAATCAAGTACAAGTATCTCAAATATGTAAACTATAGGAACCATATCAGTATTGTACCATGCATAAGACTGCTTCTCACTCAGCCAACCATTCAACATATACCATGTCCATGTACCACAACCATCACATGAAGAATGCCTCAAGAATTCACAACATCACAAGAAAATATAAGCATCAAAACAAACTAATATCCATACTAGAACTTATGTAGCTAAAATAAACCTGTAGAATGATGACCTTAGAACTTGCTTTCAAACTGTCGAGACCTGGTACCAACAGATATGCGACCTTATCGTCTACGACCCCCAAATATCTATGCTTTCTTCACTACATATGCTATTGATTAATTGGGTTGGTTTTCATTGATGTCAACCCTTGAAGCAAGTTCGATAGAAAATTTTGGTATCCCCAACATGATGGTTAAGGGACTTATGTTTTTTTGATGTATAATGGTATGACGATTAGTATATTTACAGGTAGAACTATTCTATATGTATAGTACATGTCATGCCATTTCCAGTGATATGTGGAACATCACATAACTCCTCATGGTTAGAGAGTTATGGTTTTATGAAGTTGGAGAACCATATTGAGTTATCTAGAAGCCCCTAGAAGGTCAAAGAAGTAAAATTAATCTAGAAACTCCTAGAAGAAGTCGATTAATCAAAGTGGGTGAAACTAGGATTTAATCATGGGTTAATTTGTTGCAATAATAAAATAATTAAAAATATATTAGTTTCAACTAGAATTTGAGAGTTTAGTATTTGTGGATAAAGTGGTTATAAGTGGTTATCCCTAAAAGAAGGAAGTTGGCTTAAGTTGGTTAGTAGGTAACCCCTAGAGGAAACTACTTGGAGAGTATAAATAAGAGAGAAAGGGTCTCCTATTAGCACCTATTGATCACATTGAATATCTATTATTGTGTAAGGTTTATTGTAGGTATTCATTGACAAATATTAAGTTACGCAAGTCTAAGGTAGCATGAAGGGTTGACGACAAATGTTTCAGAATTGTAGAAATACTAAAAAAATCGTAGTTTTTGAGGTGTACATGGGATGCAGTGGAGAAGGGAATATACATATGTAGTTTGGAAGTATAACAGGGAACATAAAAACAATTGTAAAATCCATGAAATCTTGATTGTTGAAGATACTAGATTATGAGAGTCTGGAAGTAATCTCCTAGGAAGGTCTACAATGATCAGGTACATCAAATCTATCTATAAATTCAAAAGGTATACCATATTCTTATGTGTAGTTGGATGTTAATCTATCCATGAGATATGGTTATGGGAGTTTTAGATTTTTCCCTAGAGAGGTTGTTTGTTGTATGGAATCTATAGTATGAGCTAGTTCTACAAAAATACAACACCAATATATTGGTATTATTCTTTGGTACATATTGTTGGTTCAAGTGTTGAGACATAGCTAGTATTTCTTGGTATATGGTTGAGGGAGTTTTGGTTGTGAAGAAGTTGTGAAGTTGTTTGTGAAGTTTGAGATTGCATATCAATAAGGGTTTGATGTCTAGTCCATGTGAGGATTATTACATGTGTTCATGATTGTACACACATGAAGGGAACATGACTAGAGAGACATAGATGCACCTGGTTAATGAATGTATAAGATGATGTATGCACATGAAAAAACTATAGATAAGACACAATGACAAGTTTCATGTTGATATGAAAAATGAAACAAAGTCTTTGAATTTTCAGAAAAGGTGAAAAACCTAGCTTTCTGAAGGTGTACACAAGCTGCAGTATAGACAGACCACGTACATACACAAGCTATAGTTTATACAAGGTGTGTACATACATGATATGAAACATATATAGGTCAAGTACCTATTGGGTTTTGTTGGTACAGGCTAAGTACAGGTACAGGTTGGTTACAGGTCAGTGGCACAAGTTGGTTATAGGTTGTTGGCATAGATTGGTACTAGTTAACTGTGGTTTATATCATAGTGAAAGTGTGTTAGTGGTTTCATCATTTGACACTTATATTTCAGGGCGACAAGACGTGGCAAGGATGGGTGGTTGTAGCCACTTTCCGGTCATATGCGAAGAACATAGGGGGTTGTAGCCTTATTCTGGTTGTAGCCAGAGATTTGGGGAGTTGGATCTTCCCTCAGGTTTTATCCTAAAAATATAGGGTGATGGAGCCTCCTTCTAGTTGCAGTTGGAGAACAAAGGAAGTTGGTGCTTCCAATGAATGTAATTCTTAAAGACATATAAGAAAAATCATTCCATGGTTTTCTCCCACATTGGGTTTCCACGTTGTTGACGGGCGAAATTGTCCGTCCGTCAATTGAGAGAGTGGAACCGGTCCAGGGTTGTCTAATAACCTAAGCCGTTTGGAATGAACCACCCTGACGGGTTCAATAGCTCCATTGGCCACTCTAAGATCCTAAGAAAATCAAAGAGAGAACTAATTTAAACTAACTAATCTATCTAAAACAAATAAAACAAACTAACACTAACTAAAACTAATAAAACAAATTAAAAAACAAACTAATACACTAATCTAACAAACTACTAAATTAAACTAAAACTAAATATAAACTATTCTAACTATTATATACAATCTACTAATTGCAGTAACTCTAATAATTAGTTGTCTAATTACTAATTAAATTAAAAAAAAAACTAATACACTAATCTAACAAACTACTAAATTAAACTAAAACTAAATATAAACTATTCTAACTATTATATACAATCTACTAATTGTAGTAACTCTAATAATTAGTTGTCTAATTACTAATTAAATTACAACTTATTCACAAATATACAATATCTATAAGTAGCAGATTTGAATAAAACCTGTAAAACTCATTTGATTTCTGCCCTAAAATAGCTAAAGATATATTTTTGATTTTATGATTTTATGAAAAAGAAATAAAACTTACTGAAATTAAATGATCTAATATATTTACTGAAATTAAACGATCTAATATAAATCTAACTAGACTTATATCTAAACTAAACTACTAATAAGAACAGTAAACAAAGAAGTGACTAACTGACCTGGAAATGCTCCTAATTTGTCCTGTGTATGATGACATTGAAGCTGGTCGGAGGAAGTAAACTCGCACCTGTTAGTCCAGAAGCTTCTTGTAAACGATAGACTGCGCTACTCTTTGAGTTTTTTACAGGACAAACAAGACATAAAAAATCATAACAATTTTATGATCTATAAATCTCTGCAATAAGGGAAACCTGTTATGCAAAAACTTATATTTTATAATCCAACTTTATGAAGAAGGGAAACCTGTCATTCACAAACTAAATTAAACAATTGCTATGTTTTTTTAAACATTCGAAGAAATCAGATATAGATTACAGTGATTAGATTATATCATTTACACATGATTAAGATAGCTAAAGTAGTCGTTGACCAGATACAAATTGATATACACAACATGAAACAAAATATTGATATAATGAGAAGCTAAAGCTGTAACAAAACACTAATTTTTGCCTCAGCCTGTATTAAAATTCCATATCCTTGTTCTCCCCTGAATGAGGATGCCCTTATTACAAAAATGATAGGTATTTATAAGTCTCTCCACAAGGTAAAACCTCCCTGTGGATAATATCAAACAGTTTTACATAATCTGGGAAATATCCCAAAATTGACTAAACTAGGAAACTAAAATGCAAGTGAAATCTTTGAAATATCCCCTAACTGCTCATCAAATCCACTGTAATTTTGAATTCATCTGCAATAGATCAAAAATAACAAGTTAGAAAGGTATTTCATTAGAAAAACAATAAAAATTTGACTCTACAGACTTAGCTACATAATCATCTGATTCTGTAGCTAGTCTAAAATAACATACAGGATTAGATAGAAATCAAATCAAATCTTTTTAAAAGAATCAAATCCAATTTTCTTTTAATAAACATTAAAAATGAATCACTAATGATTGAAATGATTTTCTCATTCAATATAGAACATAATCAAAAGTGATTTAATCGAAACAGGGGTGAGAATACTCTGTTTTTCTTTCACCATAAAATTGGGTCAAACAGTAACAAGACTGTTTCATATCAAATGAAATCCATAGTGAGTCATATGATGAGTGATACGATCTAATCCAACACAATCATAATCCATTTGTTATGGCTATAATAATGCAGTCTAAGATTCATGTCGTTTTAATTAAATACAAATATGGAAAGACTGTTACGATCATGAGCAATAAGACATTCATAACGATATCAACCAAAATTCGCCATAGATTTCGATCACTAAGCGTTATATAGTTAATAGACATGATCAATTAATAGCGATCACAACCATCATCAAGTCGACAGAAACGACAATCATAAACTGGGCAACAAACGAAACAAATCATGAGTGAGTTGAATATAGAATAATAGTGAATCCAATCTTGTTTTACAAATCAATTTGTAACCGAATATTCATTACAAATCCAACCGATAACAGGGTCGTTCTAAATAGCAAACCAAAACGAATTAACCGGCTGGGTTTCACATAACTGTTATGAATTGAATCCATTCGCGATTTGGGTAAATACATACAGAATCATATTAACAACAATCCAAACTGTATTCGAGTTGGTCGAAAGCCATATAGACATAAAACCGTAATAGTTGACCATATCACAATTGTTACCAATAATAGCATATACATCATAACGAAATCAAAACGAAATGTGATTGTGTTCTGAATCAAAATATGAGAAACAACTTGTATCTATCAAGCGAATTCAATCGACAACAGAGCATTCATTTTGGCTAAATCAAACAACTCAAATCCATACCAAATCAATCGAATCGATTAAAATCTAATCGAAACTAAACTGGGAAACATAATTCCATTCAGTCAAAGAAAAACTAAGTATACAATGTAACGAAACCAATCAATGCTGAATAGAGCTATTCAAACCAAATTTGAATTGTTATATAAACTCATACTATTTACAAAAATGATTGATATTACACATACCTGTGTGACGAGGCTATCCAATTATGCCAGCTTAGAATTCACCACCGCTGTAGCTGACTCTGAATTTTTGAACAAGATAGAACCTGTCGTCCTCTATTTCTTATCAGTGGCTTGCAACTCAGCCTTTTGACTGGTAAGCCGTGCAACTTGGTCCTCCAAATAGTGAATTCTAGATTGTAGCATAGGCACATCGAGATAATATCTTTCCAACCATGAGCCGCATTGATCACAGGGTTGTATTGCAGGTTCAAGAGAGGGTTTGGATGAATGACTGGGGGCTTTACATGGCAACTTAATGCCAGGGTAATCTGGTTCATTTTGAAAACAAGGTGGTAGGTTTGAAACGAAGTCATATGAGGGTTTGTCACACAAACCTTCTGAATAGGGATACTCACTTGCCAAAAAATGTTCAACCTATGAATCAGAGTCCTCGCTTAACATAATAGGGTCAGGATTGACAGGGGGTTTTGGTTTATTCCTCGCCATTTGAGAGATTATCCGCGCATTCTTTTTGCCTTTGACGTTTGCAGTAGGTTTGGCTTTAGGCTTCTTTCCCACAGGCTTAACAGTTTCAACATCCTTGGTCACAGAGTGGGGTAGGTCGACAGGTGAATCTGGTAAGGGTTTAGGTAAAAGTATACTATAGGGTACCGAGGGTACAGACTTATCCTTGGTCACCACAGGTTTGTCAACCTGTGGTGGATTCGAATCCACAAAATTATTGCGAGCAAGAAAATCATCCCAACAGTCTCGGTGTAACCCCAGATGACAAACAACAATCATTTTAACTAGCCCATAGTGAAAGAGGCTGCTATAAGCCTGGTTCCTTTTATATTTCTTAGACATTTTGAACAAGATTCTATGCAAGTAGTACGGCATGTTAAGCTCAAAACCCATAAAAACCATAATCAGACGAAGGTTGTGTAAGAAAACAAACCCATACCGACCCTCGCAGGTGATGAACTGCTTGATAATCATCAATAAGTCATTCCATTGCTGTTTCAGCAGGGTCATGGGCAAACCTTTGTCACAGAAGCTAACCTTATGCGACTGAAAGAGAAAAGTCCAAGGGACTTCTTCTACCTTGCAGTTCTTGGACCATCTTTGTCCAGTGATAGGCAAACCCGTAGCTAGACTTACAAACTGCTCATCAATTTGCAATTGAACATCACCGACCTTGGCTCGACAGCCATCAAAGGTCAATGTGAATTGCCTAGCAACGCAGAGGTTAAAACCATCAAATTTCTGTATGAACGGGAGCCACCCAAATTCCTCAAGGTCACTGCTGGCATTGTCGAACATCAACAGAGCCTGGCTACCATTCGGTTCAGCCCTCACGACTGGAGCCATGGTGCGGGCACATGGTAAGGGTTTGGGTCGAAAACACCAGCACATAGGAGCAGATTCATTCGGTCTAACCACTATGAACGATCAAAGGGGAAGCATTAATGTGCGCATGCGAGGGTGGTGGAATCACTTACCGCCATGCAAAATAGTAATGGCAAAGTACAACCGGTGAATTAACCCTCTGTTGAAACAATCATAACATAAATCATACTATTTAGCCGACCCAAAAATCAAACGATGAGTAATATGCCAACGCGCCACTTACCATATTTCAAACCACGAATATTCAATGTGATATCAAACCCCAATGTTTAACCAACGCGCCATTGCATACACGTTTAATCAAAGGTTTTAAAACATGGTGACATTCGATTTCGAAAAGTTGACAAGCCAAGAGCCATATAAATTTTAACATAAGGATCACATTATGTATAAAACAAAAATAAACCATGACCCCTATGTAATTCAATGACTAGGGAAGTTTCAAAAAAACATAAACTTTCATGCTCAATGCCTTGCCAATTAAATAAAAATCAAGTTGCGCAATCAAAGTAAGAATAGGAAAATAGGCACAGTTCGAAAATCTTTTAGCCATTTAATGATAATCCAAAGGTAAGTGCCATTCAAAATATCAATAAAAGATCATGACAGTTCAAAGAATGATGGAGGAGTTTTCACGCTTACAGTCGTGAAAACTAAATGGAGACCAATTTGCAAATGTCGCAAAGAATGAAAATATCGCCTATTTGAAGAAATGTGACGATAATTTGAAGTTGAGAAGGCATAGTTGTAGGCATCTTAGAGGGCAATGGAAAAATTGAATTGGCTGCCAACACACGTACAAATACTTGTGTACTATGTATGTGTATGATTGTTCATTTTTCATGGTTTATTTACTCTACACTTGTTGAATTATAATTACATATTGATCATAAAGTTAAATAACAGTTACATACTCTGGTTAAAAGGATTAAAAATATCTATCACTGATTCACCCCCCCTCTCAGTAATCCAACAATTCGTATAAGAGAAGGTTCCTTCAAGAATCATTTTAACCAATACAAGGTAGAACATGGAGAGAAACAATATGTATAGAAATGGAATACCACAGTTTGATGGACAAAACTATGCATTGTGGAGCAGAAGAATGAAAACATATGTACAAACATAGGGATGTGAGGTTGGGCAATAAATTGTAGATGGATATAAGGAACCCGTCCTTCCTCCAACAAATAAAAATGGAAGGAAACTCAGTCTAAATAATTCAAAATCCAAAAATGCTCTTCTGAATGGTCTTGGTGATTCTTTATATGTCAAGGTTATGCACTACAGCTCCACAAAGGAGATATGGTACAAACCTCAGAATGTTTATGAAGGATATGCAAAATTCAATGAAGCAAAGATTCAAACTTACAAAGGTCAATTTGAACAACTTGAATGAAGGATGATGAGAATATTGCAGCTTACTTTTTGTGAGTTGATGAAACAGTGAATGCAGTTAGAGTATTGGGAGAAGAAGTTGATGAATCAATAATTGTTCAAAAAGTACTAAGATTTCTTCTGATGAGAATTGATTAGAAGATCTCAACACTAGAAAAAAGAACATATATGGATTCAATAAGCATGGATGAAATACATGGAATATTCACATCATATGAAATGATAACTGAACAGGAGAATCCAGTTACAAACGAAGCAACATTCAAAGAATCTAATAAGTCAAACAAAAAGGGAAAGCAATAGGAAAGTTAGAAAACAACAACAGTGACATCTCATAAGATGATGAAGAAGTAGCCAACTTCGTCACAAGGATGAAAAAGGGAACTGACGAAAAATATAGAGGTAATATTTCATTGATTTTTTAATTGTGATGGTATTGGTCATTTTGATAACAAATGACCCCATAAGAAAAATAAAATAAATGAAGAAGATGATTCAAATAACAAACAATTGTAAGAATGAAAGAAAGCCAAAAATAAATTATTCAAGGAAAGATTTTGCAGAAAAGAAGATAGCACCTCATCAGATGAAGATGAAGGCAGTGGAAGTGAGACAAAAAGGGTTCTATTCATGGACATAGAATACTTCGATGAAGAAATCACTAAAGAAGAATATGAAGAGGTAAAATTTGACTACAAATAATAATTAATGATTTCCATAGAATTTATACAAATGTAAGAGAAGAAAAACAAGTCACTACAGGAAGAACTAAAAAGAAAAGAGGAATCTCAAAGTTCCAACTCTGAAGAACTAGAACATATGATCACTAAGTTAAAAATTCAAGTTGAAGAAGACAAAATAATTGAAGAAGCACTCAAGGAACGGTTCGAAGAAAGAGACAAGATCATTGGAAATTTGGAAGAAGAGATTGTCACATTGAGTAAATTTTTTCGAAAGAAAAACATGTAGAATAGCTCTAAAGTTTTGGATAACATTATTAATAGTCGGAGAGAAAATCGTGACATGTCCAGAATTGGATACAATCAGACAGAAAATGGATCAAGCTCTGAAACAATAGATCAAGAAACACATCCAAGAACCTATGTAGAGATAGTTAGGGGAGACACAAAGTTTTACAAGGAAGATCACAAGGACACTCCTCCACCCAGAAGATTCAAATTTCAGAATCAACGACAGTCAGAAACAAGCAGGCCTCAAGAAGAAGAAGGATTCAGAAGAGTAACTCCTTTCATAAGATATTCAACTCCCAGGTATCAAACTATCTTCTTTGGTTTATGTTATGCATGTAATAATTTTGGACATAAAGCTGTAAATTGCATAGAAAATAGAAGAAACATAAACAACAATGAAATTCATGCGCAAAATGGTTATCCAAGAAGGCCTAGTGAAATACATAGAAGAAACTACAATAGGTTTGAATCCTTGAGAAATGAAGTGTAATTCTACAAGTGCAACAACTTTGGACACATGGCCAAGGATTGTAGAATGACAGTTCCTTCTAGAGAATAACAATGGAATAACAACAAACAAAGAGAGGAACCTTAGCAAAGAATATGGATAAGAAATCATAATCTGTATAACAATAAAGAATGCACACTCTCTCTACAATATAAACAAAAGAAACATGGTTGGTATGTTGACAGTGGCTGCACAAATAACATGACAGGTGATGAGGATGGGTTTATAACCTTGAGAAAGGAAAGAGAAGGATCAATCTCTTTTGGAAATGATAAATTAGATATAATCATTGTAAGAGGCACAGTAAGAATTGGAAACAAGGATACCAAGGAAAAAAATGTTATACTAGTGGAAGATATGAAACATAATCATCTAAGTGTAAGTCAAATGTCTGACCATGGTCACAAACTTATGCTTGATTCATAGAAGTGAGATATAAGAAAATCAGGTTTAGGTAGATTGGTTGAAACAACTGTAAGAACTTCAAGAAATGTATATGTATTAAGTGAAATTGGAAGTGAAAAGTGTTGTCTAGGTAAGGAATATGAATTTTGGCTATGGCACAGAAGGATGGGTCACATAAAATTTGAAAACCTAGACAAATTCATAAAAAATGAAGCAGTCAGAGAAATGCCCTAGATCACGAAGCCAACCAACACCTTATGCAAGCATGTTCAATAAGAAAATAAAACAAAGACTAGATTCAAATGAAAGGAATACTCCACAACAAGACCATTGGAAATTGTGCATATTGATCTAGTTGGACCAACTAGAACAAAGGGTTTAACATGTGAGACATATTTTATTTTATTGGTTGATGATTATACAAGGATGATTGGACTTTTGTTTCTTAGGAAGAAGTCATAAGGTTTTGAGAACTTCAATATATACAAGGAAATGGTTGAAAATGAAATGGTTTAAAAAATATAATGTGTGAGATACGATAATGGAGGAAATTTTACTTCAAAGGAATTTATGGATTTCTGCAACAAGAATGGAATAAAAAAGGCATTTCTCCATTGCTAGGACACCTCAATAGAATGGATTTGTCGAAAGGAAGAACATGATAGTATAGGAAATGGATTGAACAATGTTAACAGATTCCAAGTTGACAGATGTCTTTTGGGCACATGTAGTGCATACAACAGTCCACATTCAAAATAGAGTAATGCTCAGAAAAACAGTGATAAAACTCCCTATGAGCTATGGAAAGGAAGACTAGTGAATGTGAAGCATTTCAGAGTTTTTTGAGGAAAATGCTACATCAAAAGAGAATATGGCATAATGGGAAAGTTCAACTCTCGTGTGGAAAAGGGAATACTTGTCAGGTATTCAATCATAAGGAAAACATACAGATGTTTCAATCTAAGTCTCGAAAAAGTTTTGGAAAGCATAAATGCGACGGTTGATGAGACAGATGGATGAAAAAGAAAGGAAGAAGAAAAGGAGTCAATAGAACAGGCTCATGAAGAAGAATAAAAGAAGGAATACGTAGCATAAGGGGAAGAGAAAGAAGAGCAGTTAGAAGCAGAAGAGAAAGAACAACAAGATCTTCAAGTACCTCCAAATACACCAAGAAAAATAATACAAAAGAATCATCCATCAGAGGATATTATCAGGAACAAATATGCAAGAGTTGAGACTAGAAGAAGAATTCATTCACCGACACAACTGCACCTAACACTCTTATCCTCGATTGAGCCAAGCAACTTTGAAGAAGCCAACAAGGATGAATTCTAGATAAAATTCATGGATGAAGAGTTGGATTAGATAAAGAAGAATGACACTTGGGAATTGGTTCCAAGTCCAAGGAATAAGAATGTGATCGACACAAAGTGGGTCTTTAGAAACAAATTAAATGAATATGGATAGGTTACCGAGAACAAATCTAGATTGGTATGTAAAGAATACACTTAGGTTAAAGGTATTGAATTTGAAGATACATTTTCTGCAGTTTCCAGAATGGAATCAATCAGATTGATCCTCGCTTATGCATGATCCAAGAAAATTAAAGTGTATCAGATGGATGTGAAATCGACCTTCTTGAATGGGGATCTTGAAGAAGAAGTATCCATTGAGAAACCAAAAGGATTTCAGTTGTCAGATAATGAAGATTATGTTTGCAGGTTGAAGAAGGCTTTGTATGGTCTCAAATAGCCCCCCATAGCATGTTATTCCAGACTGGATAGATATCTACAACAATAAGGGTCCAGGAAAGGAAACACATACAACAAACTCTACATCAAGTTAAATAAAGATAATATTTTTTTAATTGAAGTTTATGTTGATGATGTTAATTTTGTAAGTGATGATGACAGGTTGAGCCAGACATTTGCAAAGGATATGCAAAATGAATTTGAAATGGAATTACTTAGAGAACTATCCTTCTTTCTGGGTCTTCAAATATGTCAAAGAAACCAAGGAATTTTTATTTCTCAAACCAAGTATGTCAGAGAAATGCTAAAGAGGTTCAGGATGGAAGATACAAACCAATCAATACTCCTATGAAAACCAGTTGTAAGCTAAGTAAAGATGACGATTCAAAGGTTACAAATTAGAGGCAGTACAAGTCAATGATTGGAATCTTACTTTATGTGACAACATCCAGACCATATGTAATGCAGGAAGTTGGGCGTGTGGCACAATTTCAAGAAACACCAAAGGAGTCACATGTTCTAGCATTAAAGAGGATATTCAGATATCTGAAGGGTGCAAAAGAGTTTGAATTAGTTTATCTAAAAGGAAAGGATCTATCACTTATTTCCTACACAGTTGCAGATTGGGCAGGTTACATCGATGACTGAAGAAGTACAAGTGGATAAGCGCTCTACTTGGGTGAGTGTTTGGTATATTGGATAAGAAATAGACCTCAATATGATTATCTACAATCGAAGTAGAGTATATTTCAGAAGCAACATGTTTTACACAGGTTATATGGATGAAACAAACTTTGACAGATATATAGGTTGAGTATGATGAGACCATTCGATATATTGTGAAAATACAAGCGCCATCAGTATCTCAAAGAATCCAATGATGCACTCCAAGACGAAGCACATTCCATTCAAGCATCATTTTCCATGGGAACAGGTTGCAGAGAAAAACATTCGAGTTGAGTATGTTGGCACCAAAGAACAGATTGCAATTATCTTTACAAAATTGCTTCCAAGGGAAGTCTTTAAGTATCTTCGTCAAAAAATTGGCATACTTTATACCCCAAAATGAATTTTGAATGCTATTATTATATTTATTATATTTACAAGAGGGAAGCACCATCAAGATGAAATTTCAGTTTGGGGGAGTAGTTTTAGGAAGAGTTCAGTCAGGGGAGCAAGCCCAAGGACAAGGAAATTAGGCGAAGCAACCCTGACTAGAAATTACCGTTTCCATTTATTCTAAAGGGGGAGAGATTTGTCAAATGCATGGATGCAGAGTTAGATGCTTGGAGAGAGATCCCAGAGGCATGTTTCCAAGGGGAGCTATAATATCCCTAAGGCCTAACCCAATTGCAAATATAAATACAAATGTACATAAGTTAGTGAGATGAATTGATATCAATTTGGTATGCAGATTTCATGGCATAGTGGGCACATGTACTGCGTAGTAAAATGAGGAAGTGTGCACATTCTGGAATACCACACACATCATCTTAAGTACGCGCGATGTATAGGCCAGGGAGCCTTGTGTATCTGATATGTTTCATAGGATGGTGAGCCAATATTATAAGCTAGGATGCTTATGTTTTGATTAGGCCGAAGAGCCTAGATGTCAAAGGCCAGTGTGCCTATCTTTGTACATATCTCATATTTAATATAAAATACATCGCTACGCGTAGATTGACCATGACAAAAGAGATGGGGGACTAAACTCCACTAGTTAGGGAAAGGGAAGGGGCTAAGTTAAGGAATATTATATTAATATTTCTTAAATCATAAAGTATGGATAATTATGTTATCCTAAGTTCTAAGTTGGGGCCAAGTGGGCCAAAGTAGCTTCCAACATGACAAGTGTCAATTTGGGGGCATGCATACATATTGTTGGACTTAGTTCATTTCGGGGACTCTCCATCATTCAGACCATCATCTTTTCCCTGATTCATCCATCAATTGGATATATAGTCAATCATCTAGGAGTATTGGTAGCCATTGATCTATCATTTGTATCTTCATGACTTTACCTGAACCCATATCCAGAGCCTTTTGTTGGGTAACTGCTAGCTTCGGAGCGGGATTGAAGAAGCGGGATTGAAGATGCTGGTTGTCAGGCTATTAAGAACCAAATATCAATATAGCATAGAAAATCCTCATAAAAAGTACTCGATGCCTTGAAAAAGAGAGAATTTCAGATAATAAGCCTCTTTGAGGGGGAAACCTCCTTTTACCCCACTTAAATGTTCAAGTACAATATGATTAGAAATGAAAATGTCTCCTTGGTATATATAGGAGACTAGGAGGTATAATTACAATAATGGCCTAAAGCTGACATAAATAAAATAACATTACTAATCTAATATGTCCCAATTAATGGGTAATGAGCCAATATTAGGGCTTAACATGCCCCTCCCCTTGAGACAAGTGTTGTTTGCAACGCTTGAGTAACTCTGGATGCTTTTGTATAAAAGACTCATCTTCCCAAGTGGAATCTTCAGTCGGTAGTTTCCTCCATTTAATGAGATACTCTGAAATGAATATATTCCTCAGTTGGAAAATTCTTGTGTCAGGGATGGCTTCAGGCTCCAATATGACTTTTCCTTCCTCGTCAAGTTCTGGAAATATGGTTTGAATTGGGATCTTGTCGCCTATAACCTTCTTTAAACATGAAACATGGAAAACTAGGTGTACTCGTGAAGATGCAGGCAGCTCCAATTTGTATGCCATAGTACCAATATTTTGCAACACCTTATAAGGGCCATAGTACTTTGGTGATAATTTATTATCCTTCTTGGCTTGCTTG
>JASDQU011176568.1:4906-18806 GCA_032191745.1 Picea mariana
ACTTAGAATATTATGTTTCATATATTCTACTAGTAGAACATTTTTTTCCTTTGTATTCTTGTTCCCAATTTTGACTGTGCCTTTTCCAATTATTTTAGTTGAATCATCATTTCTGAAGGAGATTGATCTATCTCTTTCCTTTCTTAATGTAAGAAACCTATCTCTATCACCTATCATGTGTTTTGAAAAGCCACTGTCAACATACCAACCATGTTTCTTCTGCTTGGCTTGTAGAGCGAGTGTTCATTCTTCCTTGCTATATTGATTCTACTTTCTTATCCATGTCCTTTTCTGAGGTTCCTATCTATGATTGTTGTTATTCTGTTGCAGTTGTCTAGGAGGGATTGTCATTCTGCAATCTTTGGCCATGTGTCTAAAGTTGTTACATTTGTAACATTCCACTTCAATCCTCAAAGATTCAAACCTGTTGTAACTTCTTCTCTGTGTTTCACTAGGCCTTCTTGGATAGCCCTTTTGTGTATGAATTCCAAAGTTGTTTATGTTCCTATTGTTAGCTCTACAATTCATAGCTTTATGTCCAAAATTATTACATGCATAACATAAACCAAAAAATATAGTTTGATACATGGGAGTTGAATATCTTCTTAAAGGAGGTGCTCTTTTGAATCCTTCTTCTTATTAAGGCCTATCTATCTATTGTTGATTCTAGAATATGAATATTCCATGTGGAGGAGTGTCCCTGTAATCTTCCTTGTATATCTTCCTATTCCCTTTGATTGTTTATGCATAACTTTTTGTATATGTTTCTTGCTCTATTGCTTTGGAGCTTGATCCCTTTTCTGTCTGATTGTATCCAAGTCCGGACTTGTCAAAATGAGACTTTTGACTATTGATAATGTTATCCAAAACTTTTGAGATATTCTGCATATTTTTCTTTTGAATATCCTTTCTTAATGTGACAATCTCTGCTTCCAAATTTCCAATGATCTTGTCCTTTTCTTCTAGCTGTTATTTGAGTGCTTCTTCAATTCTTTTATATTATTCTATTTGAACCTTCAAATTTGTGATCATTTGTTCTAGTTCTTGAGTGTCTTTTTTCTTGTCTATTTCCTCTTGTAGTTTCTTGTTTTTCTTCTTTTCTCTTTTGATAACTTCTATGGCACACATCAATTCTTCTCGGTAGTCAACCTCTGCCTGTTCAATTTCTTCTTCGACTTATTCATATTCTTCTTCAGCTTCTTCATATTCTTCTTTGGAGTCTTCTTTATCAGAGTCTTCTACTGCCATGACTAGAACTCTTCTTGTCTCACTGTCACTGACTTCATCTTCATCTGATGATGAGATGTCTTCTTTGGTGCATAATCTTTTCTTGAAAAAAAATTGTAGTTATTTTGCCTTTATATGTTTGTTTTTCTTTTGAGTAACCTTCATCATTTCTCTTTTTCTTATGAGGACATTTGTTAGCAAAATGACCAATACCATCAAAATTAAAAAAAATTAAAGGAAGCTAACCTCTATACCTACCGTCAGTTCCCTTATTCAGTTTTTTGACGAAGTTGGCCACTTCTTCATCATCTTCCGAGACGTCACTATTGTTGCTATGTTATTCTTGTTTCTTTTCCTTTTTCTTTGATATTTTGGATGCTTTGAAAGATACTTCTTTTACATATGGATTTTCTTGTTAAGTTCTCATTTCATATGCTGTGAAGATTCCATGCAGTTCTTCCATGCTTATTGAGTTTAGATCTGATTTTTCTTCTAGTGTCGATATCTTAGGGTCAAATTTCATAGGAAGATATCTTAGTACCTTTTGAACAATTACAGATTCTTCGATTTCTTCTCCCAATCCTATGATTGTATTCATTGTTTCATTGACTCGTAATAAGTAGGTTGCAATATTCTCATATTCCTTCATATTTGGTTGTTCGAACTGACCTCTGTAAGTTTGAAGCTTTGCTGCTTTGACTTTTGAATGTCCTTCATAAATATTTCTAAGCTTGTCCCAAATCTCTTTAGTGGATTTACAATTTGCAGCTTTGGTGAATATCATTTCACTGAGACCATTCAGAAGTGCATTTGTGGCTTTGGAATTATTCTCACCGAGTTTCACTGCTTTGTCATTTGTTGGTGGAACTATTGGTGTTGTGTATCCATATACAATTGATTGCCAAATTTCAAATCCCTGTGCCTGTATATATGTCTTCATCCTTATGCTCCAAAAAGCATACTTTTTTCCATCAAACTGTGGTATTCCATTTTTATACAAGTTTTTTCTCTCCATGATACCTTTCAGTGGTTAAACTAATTTCTGAAGGAACCTTCTCTGATACCAATTGTTGCATTATTGAGAGGGGGGTGAATCAATAATAGAGAAATTATAATCCTTTTTAAACCAAATAATCCAAGTGTTATATCAATGTAGAATTATCATCCAATAATGAACAATGAAAAAATGAACAATCATACACATACACAGTACACCAGTGTTTTACGCGGAAACCCAAAGCAAGAGAAAACCACATAATGTTTTTTCTTATATGTCTTGAAGAATTACATTCACTATAAGCACCAACTTCCTTTGATTTCCAGCTGCAACTGGAAGGAGGCTCCAACCCCCTAGTTTCTCATGCTACAACCTAAGGGAAGCTCCAACTCCCCAATTATCTAGGTACAACCAAAAGGAGGCTACAACCCCCTATGTTCTTCGGCTACAACCAGAAGGTGGCTANACTATGAGATATATTGTTGTAAACCTGTACTAATAAACCTGAACCATGCATCAACCATGCATCAACCTGTACCTCAATCTATAATTAACCTGTACCATAAACAAGTGCGTCAACCATGCACCAACCTGTACCTAACAACATGTAATCAACATGTACCATAAACAAGTGAAACCAACCATGTACCAATCATGTGTCAACTACTCATCAACTATGACTCATCAATATGTACCAACATCATCAACTATACACCTCATGTATGTGCCAACTCATTGACTACTTGTCTCAACCATGTACACAACATGTACCTTAACCAAAATCCCTCTTCAATTTCATCATCCAAATATGATTTGTAACTCTGTAATAGACCTGGTGTATATTATCACATACATGCAAACCTTCCTTAACTTTAACAACAAGAGACTAATATTTTCATCAAACATTTCTTTAGTCTCACATGACTAGTTTTGGATTTGTCAACAACCCTAACTTGAAATAATCATAAATTTGTAACTGTAATGAATAAAGATCCAAAATGGATAAAAAAAATTATTCGGTGTGTTTTTTGCAATTCCTTTAGGTGCCACTACTTGGAACCTCTTAAAAAAGGAGTTATAGAAAAAACGGCATACCTTGCTAAATTCTCACTTATTCTAGAGATCGACCTTGTAGAGTGTGCCCCGCACAAAATATTTGTTGAATAAATCTAAAACTATTACAAAGAATACTAAAGAATGTAATATAACCAACACATTTGGTATTACTTAATTTCGATCTTTTATGAAAAAGTTATGGCGTTTTTACTCAAAACACATGTTTTAGACTAGTTTCAGGACTAGCCACAAACCCTATTTTCCACAGAGTGTAACTCCAAAACTGCAATGACCCACAAGATAAAGTTTTTAACATAGATACTTGGATATGTTTCCTCAATGTAATAGAAATTTCACGGTCTGAATCATTTTATAAAAAACGTTATTGCGAAAATGGTGAGATGACCTGCAAATAACATACCTTAGAAAGCATCATCAAAAGAATTTATCCTTCCTTGAATTCCAACCTTCTTTTCTTCACCTTCCCTCATAAATTCGGCTTAGATATCCTTTGGTTACCTTAGACACCTATAGATATTCAATATTCTCAAGTGTTATCTGAAATGAGAGATCCTTGCCTCTTATTTATACTTCTCCGACTAGCTTCCTTAAAAACATCTTCTAGGTCACTTTGCCCACTTTCCTTATTTTAGGATTAACCCACTTTTAATTTCTCCATTAAATTTATTATTTAAATAATTCATTTGTATTCACTTTTAATTATAATACACTCATCACTTCACTTTATTACTTACCTTCTAAAATATCTTAAATCACTTTGACTACTTTGACCTCTTGGGGCTTCTAGATGACATATGAGGGTCCTCCAACTTCGTAAATCCATAACTCTCAAACCGTGAGGAGTTATGTGACGTTCCACATACCACCAAAAATGGAATGGCATGTACTATCCATATAGAATATTATTAGCTACATATATTTCAAAATGCATACCATTATGCATCAAACAAACTTGGGTCCATTACCCAAACCTGGGTTCTCCAATTTCTCATGGTCATAACTCTCTAACTGTGAGGAGTTATGTGACGTTCCACATACCACCAGAAGTGTCATGACAATAAATATCCATATAGGATAGTTTCACTGAAAAATTCATTGATCTTCATCTCATTATTCCACAAATAAGCATGGTTTCTCTAATCATACTTCTAGGATAACTCAATCTGCAAAGCGTCTTCCCGTGAGGGCTTTAACCATAAGGGGACCACTTTAGAGTTCATCCATTTCTACTTATTATCAACCATGACAAGACAATAATGAGTCATATTTACATAAAAAAAACTTGGGTCCATTACCCAAACCTTTGTGCTACCAGTATTTCTTCAAGTGTTGACATCAATGAAAACCAACCTTAATCAAAAAAGAGGAGTTGGTCGTTGCGCTAAAGGAGTTGGAGCATATGTGCCATTTGGAGAAATAATATCAGGACTCCACACAAGCCATGATAGTTTTGAGAAGTGATTTCCAAGATGCCTATGAAAAATTCATGACTGAACGACAAATTTTCACTGTAGGGATAGCCGACTTCCAAGAAGACACCCTTATGGTGCTAGTGACCTGCAAAGACATGGAAAGATGGTAAGAGAAGGCCCATCAAGAAGTGGAAATAATTGACTACATCAGTGTGGTTCAAAAGGGCCAAGACACCGAATATCATGATATTCAGGTGCTGAGGGATAATAACATAGATCAGATAAGGAAAGCAGCCAAATACTGGGTGAAAATGGCCCAAGAACCTCAGCCGGAGATTTAGGAAAAATTGGTTGATTGTGAAAGGAGTTGGGTCAAGATTAATCGAGAGATGAAATACATCAGTCTCCTGTAATTCATCTCACCCGATGACTTTGTCGACTTGCATAAAATAGTCAAACAACATGAAGAACAAGACTCGGCATGGACTGCAAAGATAGAAAAGGTGGCAAGCATGGCGCCAGGTCAAGTACAATAGTTCATGGAGCAACCGATCAAGGATCGAACAATATTGCAACAATTAAGTGTTAAAATAGTTAAGTATAGGGCACAGGCAATAGAAGTAAAGGAAATCCTTTCGGCCCCGATGGACCAACAGAGATTCTTGTATTCCAACACATGCGGGGAACTCTTCGTCAAATGGTCAGAGTATGAGAAGAGTCATCCACTTAAGTGAAACTATTCGATGACTCTTAGAAGATAGAGATATGGAAGTTCCATGTGGCGATGTTTTGTTTTACTTAGCTTGAACTTTTGATAGTTATTTTTAGTTAATGTTTTGTTATAAATAAGAGGATCAACCTTTTAGAAATGGTCGATGGTTTTGGAAAAGACCCTTATTTTTGGAATTGTAAAGAACTATTTCCGAACTACCTTAATTGAGAAGTCATGTTTAGAACCGAATACAAACTTCTATTTTCCATCAAAGGCATTTGTGATTGGATCCGAGGAGGGAATTACTTCCAACTTTATTTCATGAATGGATGTTGTAATGAGTAAGATTTTTTGAATCTATTGATAAGTTAGTAGTTTCAACATTTTTTGTAGTTCTTGTCTCTAATGATGAAAAAAATCATTGCATTAATGTGTGATTAATGCTAGAGCTAAGGAAACTATTTTTCTTACCATAATTTTATTGCATGTATGTTTTCTTTTGATAATTGTATCTCAGTCAATAATTGAAATACCAGCAAGTTGATGTATTAGTACTAGGCTTGTCACAAGTGTGAAAATATTTGTCTACATGCTTGAGAACAAGGGTTATCCCAATCTCAATCTTCTTCAGTAGTTAATATTCCCCCCTTTTACCAGTTGGTTTATACCAGCACACATCTTTTTATCAGACCGGTCTAATAAAACAAAATACAAAAAGAGAACATTTAAACTGAAGGAGGAAATTTCACAAGAAGATATCATGTCAATCACTACGTAAAGCCCATTGATTATTTGGCCGGATTGAAAGGTATGGAGAACCATTCCACTATCAAACGATGTAGATTATAATTGGGACTCGGTGGCGGTTTTGGTTCCTTTTGTTAAGTTAAATGGATTTAGGACCCCTCAATAGAATTGCCTCTAGAAGGAGGGCCTGAACGAATGAATGTATAACAATATTTATGATATAATATTTCACACAGCATATAGATTGAAACATCCCACATGCATGGCTAGTCATTATCAAGACATCCCATATACACTGAGTACTCCTGAAATGAGTAACTCACCCCAGCAAGAGGAAGAACATTTATTCCATGAAATACCTTACGCTCTTCCCCACAAGGAGTTGAACCAATTCAGAAGAATCACAAGAGCTTACGCCCGACAAATTGGATCATTACCCTCATATTCATTACTTTCTCGTAGAAAACAGGTAAGAAAACCAGTGGTCAACACCCCTAACCAGGTTTTTGTTCACACAATAGAAGACCTGATAGATTTTTCCCTCACCGAGATCTAACAACCCCTTAATCTAGTCCCCGAAACTCCAGATGGTAATTACTTTGAGCCCGATGATCTTGAATCTGACGAGGAAGGGTTTAACTTAGATCGCTCAGTTTTAGAGTCGGACGACATGGAGGATAACAATGATCATAATGAACAAAGGGTAAACCCACCTCAAAATAATCAACCTTGGTTGGCTAGATATTCTCTGGCAATCCCCAGACGATTACATAACCTTTCCCAACATCCAGAAAAGTTACTCCCTAAATTTGACACTGAAACCTCAGGATTGCCTGAAGACCATATCAAAAAGTTCATATTAGCTATTAGACTGGTGAATTTACAACATGAAGATGTAGTATGCAGGATTTTCCCCTATACCTTTGATAATTTGGCCTCCACGTAGTATTTTAACTTGCCTGTAGGGTCCATAACTAGTTGGACAAAGTTTCAAAAATATTTTTCAGACAAATTTGCAGAAGAAACCACTACAAGAGCTTTAATGGATGAATTGTTCACTGCCACCATGAGTTTAAAAGAAAAGTTTAAAGACTTCAATCAACAATTTACCACTATCCTGAACAAATTTCAACCCAAATCTAAACGCACTTAGGAGTTGCAAATTGAAGTATACGGTAATGCTCTCCCTGCTTCTATTTACATGTTTGTAAAAAGGGCTACCAAGCATACCCTAGCTGAAAATTTCGAGGAAGAAAAAATAATTGAATTCTAAATGAACGAATGTAAAGAGGGCCAGGTATCACTGGTTAAGAAGGAAACTCAACCTCCACCCAGGAGAGGACTCTTGTTCACCAGAACCCTAGCGAAACAAACAGAACAAGGTCCTAAAAAGGGAAGTGGAGACATAGAAGACCTAAAATGAATGATAAATAATTTTTCAAATGAAATCGTAGAAATGAAAAGAAGTGCAGGGGAAGGAAACCAAGGCCAAACTCCCTATAAACCCTTGTTTAAAAGAAACCCACCGTTCAAATCAATTGAACCTCTCCCAACCAAATTAAACATCAACCTGGGCAATGTAGCATCTGATTCTTTATGTACCTATCATCAAGAGAAACATTCGGAAAGAGACTCTCCACAATGGGTGCATGCCATGAATTTGATGGCTAATCAGTTCCTAAACGAGATTTCCCTTACCAAAAAATCAAGTGGCTCAACACTGAATATTTCTGATCAGGAAGAAGTTGAGCCTCTGGAAGAAGCATACATGTTGTTGTGGGACCATGACTTGCCAATGCCTTTCGATGATCTATTTGAGGTTCAAGAACCACCCGTTGAGGTCTTGGTTGTGCAAACACGAAGTAGGGGTCAGCCGGTCTCAAATGGCCTTACCATTGCCCAAACTTTGAGAGGAAAACAAACATCCAATCACTCAAAATCATCTTTTTTCTCCCAAAGAAACCTTATAAACATCCATACACGATAATCACCCAAACTAGACTACAACATAGTAGAAGATCTAAAACGATTGAAGGAAAATGTATCGATCATGGACATGTGTAGAATTCCCTAGAAAAAGGACTTTTTGTTACAAGTCTTGGAGACGGTAGATACTCCTATAACAAACACTCACTAAGGGGAAAATCCTGCCCCCACAGATCTAAAAAATAAACCAAATGTGAATTCTTTCTCTATAGATAAAAAAGGAAAGCCTTTTGTCCCACCGCTCCTTTTGACGTTTGAAGTCTTCAACATAAACCTCGAAAATTTTATATTTGACTCAGGGGAATCCTCTAATGTTATGCCATTATCTATCTACAAGAAATTAAACACATTCCCTCTTAAAAGTGATAAACATGTGATAAAACTGGACATAACCCAGGTGAAAGTTATTGGAGAACTCAAGGATGTCATGATCAAAATGGCCACACACTCAAAATTTGTTCAAATAATTGACATCATTGTAGTATATATACCTGAAGCTTATGGACTACTAATTATTCGATATCGGTTCTAGAAGTTGAATGGTTACTTTAGCACAGAATGGGCTCACCTTTGGTTGACATTAAAGGGACACAGAAACATGATTAGGATTGATAGGGAAAGGTATCTCAAGCATACTGGCATCGATTTAAAATCCCTCAATGAACCCTCTTTGACATATTTCACCGTGCTAGGAAACTACTCCTGTGATTACGATTTCATTAATTTATCCCCCCTCTCATCTGATGTTCCTTTTACTTAAAACTTAGAAATGACTTTTCAAGAAAATGTACTGACAATGATAGAAGAAACCCTCTTATTTCAAGAATCTTTGTTGGAAACCCCAGGCAAAATAAGGGAGGGGGGAGAAGTTAGTAGGCATGGAGAAGCTAATGATTCTCACTTGCAACTATGTACCTTGCACTTTGATGGGTCTAAATCGCAAGAAGGGTCAAGAGCGGGGTGTATCCTCATTGATCCGAAGGGGAAATAAAATTTCTTGTCTTGTTGACTAGAAGTTGAATGCACTAATAATTTGAATCCATAGACTTAAACGTTAAAGAGATAAAGGTTTTCAGAGACTTTGAAATCTTCGTTAGGAAAGTAAGGAATACTATACAATGCAACTCTCCCCACCTGAGGAATTATCAACAGGAATTGCACAGGATAATAGAACATTTTGAAGCATTCAACATTATAGTGATCCCCAGAACAAATAATACTCTTGTTGATTCCCTGGACATTGCTTCCTCGAGGATATCCCTTTAGAAGACTATGAAGCCTCCTAGTTCACTATGGAGCTACTCTACAAACCATCAGTGCCCAACAATATTTATAATTGGAAGGTCTTTGAACGAGATGAACAGATCAAAAACTTATTAACCAATCAGGAAAATTTTAAAGACCTGGCTATTGAAGATGAGATATTCCAAGATCAATTAGTAGAAACTGGTCCCCATGAGCAAAGAGGGGAAACAAATCACTCAACTGACGGACTAAGGTTTCACACGACACCGAAAAAGGTATCCAATTTGGAGAACCTCTTTGACTTAAGGGAAAGATTTAAAGGGTTGAAAAACACAAAGACAAAGAGCTCATATCCAATGTACGAGACTGTAAACTTAGGAACCCTGGGAAACCCTAAAAATATAAATCTAGGCAAGACAATGTCTAAAGAAGAAAGGAATACCTATCTCATTTTTTTTAGAGAATATCAAGATATTTTTGCATGGCCCTGCCGAGATATGAAAACTTATGATACTCATATTATCCAACACACAATTCTGTTAAAACCCAGAGTAAAACCCTTTCGACAGAAGATCTAGAAATACCACCCATATATGGAACCCCTCATGTGTTAGGAGTTAAAGAAATTGCTAGATGCTAAAATTATCTTTCAGGTTAGACACTCTGCTTGGGTAGCAAATTTGGTTCCTGTCAGGAAAAAAGTCTAGGGAGATCCACCTGTGTGTAGATTTCAGGAACCTCAACAGAGCATCTGAAAAGGAAAACTACCCAGTCCCACTGATGGAGCAACTCTTGCAGATCGTTTCTGGTTCTGAGATTTTCTTCCTGCTGGACGATTTTTCAAGTTACAACCAAGTTCTAGTTTTAGAGGAAGATCGATTGAAAACTACCTTCCGAACCAAGTGGGGAACCTTTTCTTATAAACGCATGCCCTTTGGGTTAATCAATGCAGGGGAAACCTTCCAAAGGGCCATGGACGTAGCTTTTTGGGGACTAATCAACAAATGTGTAGTAGTTAATTTGGACAACATGATTGTGTATTCAAAGAATAGAGAAGATCACATCCAACACCTGACCCATATTTTTTAGAGGTGTAGGAAATACGGTATATATTTAAACCCTAAGAAAACTATCTTTGGTGTCGATGAATGGAAACAACTAGGTCATATTATATCTCAAGCAAGAATTCACATATACCTAGAACAAATTAAGGCAATAACTCAACTTCCCTTACCCCACAACAAAAAGGCTATGCAATCCTTCTTTGGGAAAATCAATTTTGTGAGGAATTTCATCCCCGATTTCGCTGAAACTATCAAACCCTACCAAAAAATGATCCACAAATATGTTGAATTTAAGTGGGATGATGAATGAAAAATTTCTTTTGGCAATATTAAGACTGCAATATCTCAAGCTCCAATGTTGCGAAGTCCTGACTTTAGAAAATATTTTTTCCTATATACTCTTTCTTCCGACCAATTGTTAGTTGTAGTATTGACTCAAAAGGATGATGAAAACAATGAGGCTCTGGTCTCATTTATGAGCACTAATATCCAAGGGGCCGAACTAAATTACCCTTCTATAGACAAACACGTTTATGTGGTGTACAAGGCAGTAAAACATTTTGGATCTTACATCCTAAAAAATCATACCAAAGTCATTGTGCCCCACCCTGCAATCTGATCCCTATTCACTCAACAGGAGATGGGGGAGAGAAGAGGAAACTGGATGGTAGTTGTTCAATAACTTGATCTAGACATAAAACCTTCCAAACTGGTTAAGGGATAGGGATTGTGTAAACTAGTCGTTGAAGCCCAGGACCAAGTAAATGAAGACCCCGGGTGGGAGAATGAATTTGCGTTATGGTGTAGTGAAGCTTTATATGTTCCCCCAAGCTAGGATTCTTGGTATGGGAAACTCACTTATCTCTTGCATCACGATACTTTCCCAGAAAACCTAAACCCTAAGAAAAGGAGAGCTCTCAGACTAAAATCGACACAATATCGCCTCATAAATTCGGTGCTCTTCCACGTGAATTATGATGGGGTACTTTTAAGATGCCTCGAACGTGAAGACATAGACAAGGTTTTGAAGGAGCTCCATGATTTTCCTTCAAGTGGACATTTTGCAGGGAATACCACTGCTCACAAGATACTAAGAGTCGGTTATTATTGGCCTAATTTGTTTAGAGATGCTCACACATACACTAGAAACTGTAAAACTTGTCAAATGAGCATGGGGAGAGAAAAGAGAGCAGTCATCCCACTCCAACCTATGTCCATCACCAGACCATTCGAGAAATGGGGGTTAGATGTTATAGAATAAATCACACCAATTTCTTCAAAACAACATAGATACATACTGATTGCTATGGACTATTTCACAAAATGGGTAGAGGCCATCCCTCTGACTCATATAAATGAAAAGGTTGTAATTTAATTCATAGAACAACACCTAATCACAAGGTTCGTTATGCCTTCCATTCTTGTTTTTGATAATTACGCTTACTTTTATTCCACCCTATTAACATAGTTTGCTCTAGACAAAGGAATCATAATCAGATACTCTGCAAACTACTATCCATAGGGGAATGGAGTGGCATAATCAACCAATAAGAACCTAGTAAGGATATTGAAGAAAATGGTTGCAGACAATCAGAGAAATTGGCATACTTCACTTCATAATGATTTATGGGCTGATAGAGTAACACCCAAGGAAGCTATAGGGAATTTCACATACTTTCTGGTATATAGATAAGAATCCATTCTCTCGAACGGGCTATACCTTCCAACTCTTCAGCTTGCTCAAGGATCTAGAGGACATCCCTCATCGGTTATTCAACAAAGTATTTATACCCTCCTCATGTTGGAAGAGGAAAGAGAGAAAGAAAAATAAAAGTTTGTTGCTCATCAGTAGATAGTTAAAAGGTGGTTTGACAAGCACAAGGCCAAAGAGAACAATTTTGAAGTAGGAGACGTAGTCTTGAAATGGGTTAGGGAAAATGAAACAAAGGGAAAACATTCAAAGTTTCATAATCTATGTCTCGGACCTTTCCAGGTAGCCGAGAAACTTGGGGCAGGCATGTATCAGTTGAAAAATATGAGGGGGGAACTTGACACCCTCCCAGTGAATGGCCAAGCCCTAAAACAATATTTCCGTTAAAAACAAATGTGTGTGTGTGTTTTCATGCTATTTTATTTTTAGGTAGGCTGATTGCGGAGTCCTTTATTTCTGATTTTTTTGTAGTATTTTTTGCGCTTTGAAGTTGTGTTCTAAAAGGCATAGGTTGACCTTAATTCATACATTATAAAAAACTTTGTTCATGACTCATGCTTACATACAACACATGAAACGCTGGGTGAATTGATGTTGTCTTAAAGGAATTCTGTATCTAACCTTTGCAAATAAAAAACCTTGGAAAGTGATGAAGTGTCTGCTTGGTGGTCTGGTAAAACCTAAAGGGAAAGATTGTAAGATGGAAAGGACCACATGTACCTCAAGACAAATATAGAAAACTTTCACCTTAACCATATCATCTTGCAGATAATAGATGTCCTCCTCTCCCACTCGCTCAGGGCATCTCTACCAAAATTAAATAAATTATATCAAATGAGCATGAGATAGGAGAGGGTATGAAGATAACTTCGTCAGGGCTATGGATGATCTTTGGCAACAGAGCAAGGTATGTGACATCGGGGTGACTCCACCGAGGATATGGATGCTTGTTGGTAGTAGAGAAACACTACATCAAGTGAATGATGATAACTAAAATCCCTAGTGCCAGTGAATGATTTACTCGACTCTTTTCAAAAGGGTGTGTGGGTCATGGTTAAAGGGAACGAAGGTGGAATAAATGTTGAAACCCCATAGGCAGTCCCATATTCACAAATCGGAGGAATTTAAAACACAAGGATAGAAGAGACTCTGATAAAAGAAAAACAAAAGCAATTAAGTTCTTAACCATCTTCTGCATCAGCTAAGACTGGGGAAAGAACAAATATTCTACTTTCGCCCAGTAAGTCACCATTTGTTGAGCACTCAAAACACCCTAAAAATCCTTCTAAAATTTTATCACTTTTGGGTACCACTTAGTTTTCTTCACTTTCTGAATCGATTTCACTTTGGGAAATGATTTATCTTTGTTTTGTTTTCAGGACTCTTATCATCAAGTCATGTTTGTTTGAAATTGTGAAAACACATGTATAAAAGAACTTGACACCTAAATTAAGAATCAAAAAGCTAACACTTCACCTAATACGCTCAGGTTCGGCATCAAAAAAATTCAAGCAAGTAAAGGGACCACAAAGTAAAAATAGTCGTCGAACGTCGATCCCCATCAACATCAACAGAAGGTGGAGTTGTTTTGTGTAAGTTATTCACATGAAGTTTCAAGAGATATTTGATCACCTTTGACATCGGAAAAATACTGAAATGATAGACATTAAAAAAGGATGTAAATAAATCATCGATAGTCGATGACCGATGCACTTTATCGGG
>JASDQU011176568.1:26773-37124 GCA_032191745.1 Picea mariana
GTGCACCTATTATTCATTCTGGTTTTGGATTAGCATTTACTATTGCTCTTGAGCATTCAGTTTGGGGGTTTTGTTGTATAAACCCTTGTGAACAACTCAGTGGTGAAATATCCACTCACCTTGTTCCACAAATTGGTCTCGAGGATGAAAGACTCCTCCACACCATTCTAGTCTCAGGGCCAGCTTATCGAGGGAGGTTCAATCCAGCTTATCTTGAGGTCCTGGGGCCATTCCGACAGTTGGGTTTTGTTTGCAGGGGCAGGACCATCAGTTTGAGGGATTTTCTAGAGGGTTATCATCATTCTACATTTGTCTACAGATTGGGACGTCGTGGAGCCATAGGGGACGTCCCGTGATTCAGTAAAACTTAGATCTAGGGAGATCTGCTTGAGATCTGAGCCCGAAACTTCTCCCACAGGATTCTCATAGCCCGATCTATATTCTTGGAGAGTTTCAGAGCATTTGGAGTCCTCCTTCATCAGGGCCGAACCAGCTAGGGTTTCAGTCATCCAGTGGGGCACACCATTCAGTGGAGAATTCAAATCTACGGGGTTTGAGAGTGGATTTGGGAATTTGTACATCTGGGTTTTCCTTATAGTTGCCCGATATATCATTTGGAATATTGCTCGGGATGATTGGACACTTTTGGTAGCAGGGCAGAATTATTCAGGGCTTCAACATTCTAGCAGGACGTGGCACTTTCCAGCTTGGAGGTTGAGCATTAGTACGGCTCAGATCTGCTTGATTTAGTCTTCATTGTATATCCAGCCTTTGGAGGCTTATTTTGTATTGACGGGAGCATTTTGTAGCAACTCATATCTATTGCTTGTACAACCGTCTGAGGTTTATGCCAGATCGGCCATCTATTGTATTGATCTTACATTGCTCATAATAAAAAGGTCAGATCTTTGCTTGTGCTTCTACATCTTGAATATATTGTGATCTCCATGTGTTGATGAATCTTGTATACACTTAATAACTCAATAAATTAGTAGTAGTTAGTGATTCCAAGGAAGAATTTAGCTTGGGATCATTACAGATGATTATAATGATGATGATGATTATGTTTTTAATCAACAGTCAGTGAAGGAGCAACATATTGATACAACTTCAGAATCAGTTTCAGACGAAGTTGAATATATTCATGAACCTATATTTCAATAGTTTTCTTTTGATTTTAGTGAAGAAAACCTTTCAATGCTACAACAACATCCAGTAAATCCACTTCCACGTATTTCAAAGAAACAGGTTCAGAATACTCTTTCCAAGCCCATCATCAGACCTTGGGAAGAAATCATTTACAACAAGAATAAAATGAGACTTGAATATGACAGGGAAGTTACCTTTCATATTCCCGATTATTCCAGACCAATCAAGTTCCATAGTGTTGGATTCCGTCAAGAGGCTTCAACTTCACCTATCCAAGTTCATCATCAGAATGATAAGTGCCAACATTGCAATCGAATTGGTCGCAAGGAGAATCAGTGTTTTGATCTCCATCCTTTCTAGCATTGTGGCAAGAATAACTATTCTTCAGACAGATGTTCAACACTGAAGAAACCTACAAAATTGAAGATTCACTATGAGTGGATTGGTCCTTGGAAATGGTCATAAAAAACCAAGCAATTATATAAGTCTTACCGAAGAATTCAATCTCGAGTAAAGACCAATCTTGTAGAACATAACATTTTTGTACCTCACTTAAGTGGTCCCCTTATGGTGTATCTTTCGAGCATGGCCCTCACAGGATGAGATAACATGTGTTTTTTTTTGCATGCCCACTTCATGTTGTACTCAAATGGAACAAGTATGGTACTCTCTTGAGCATCAAAGGGGGGAGTACAATGATGAAAATCTCATGCACCTTATGGGGGGAGTTCAAAATTCTAGTGAAGATGGTTCATGAAACCAATTGTGGTCTCTCTTTTTAGCTGACAAAGGGGGAAATTGATGATGGAATTGAAGATGGTTTTCAGACAGAAAGTTTCAACAATAACAAACATCAAGTTTTCCAGATGGGCATGAAATTTTCCAAATGGCCAACTACGGTTTGTCGATGACAGACTTTGGAAGAATTATGGTTCAATAAGTTTAAGTTGAATCATACATAATTTGGATGTTAATTTTGATTTTGAGAGAAATGATGTGGACATTTGGTTCACATAGATGGTCATTCGACCTAGCAGAGGAAAATATCAGGATCCTTCTGCATTGCAGCTTGGAATTTGATTGAGTTGTTAGGCATTTTCAGGGATGTGTTAGACTAGAAGTTGATTCACTTCTCTTGGTTCTCTCTCATCATATTGGAGTTTACATTAAGTGAACAAATTGCATGCATCTTGGCTCACATGATTACATAGTGAGATTTTCCAGAGATGACAGACTTTGACAAGATTATGGTTTAATGAATTGCAATTAAATCATACACATTATACATTGGGATGTTGTTGGACACCTAAAAGTGTCACAGTTGGTTAGTGGTTATCCAAAAACCATCAGATACATGGTATCAATTGGTCAGTGGTTATCCCAAACCATAGATTTAGAGAGCACTTTCAGTGATACACTGATAGTAGAGTGGTGATACTACATGTTCACCAATTAGAAGAAGACATCGGATTATTCTAGCTAAAATACTTGGCAAAATGATCAATTTGTCAAGAAATCACGGAGTGTTAATATATTGCAGTTGTTCACTTCCATATCTCAGCTCTCTTCCAGTTCATTTCAGATGAACCATTCAACATCCAAATTGGCGATTTTTCAGGAAGTTATTCATTGAGGATCAACACAAGAGTTTCAGTATGAAAACTTGAAATTGATACCAGTTTATGCTTTATTATTGTTAGTATTAATCGGACTTGTGATTGAGGGGGGGGATCGTTAGCCTTTGACTTACCTTAACCAATCACTAAGTCCAAATTGTCACCGGTATTTGTATTATTCATTTAGAATATTAGTAATATATCCTCAAGTGATGACTAATGATTTAGTTAAGATTTCCTAGCCTAGTCATCATGCATGATTTTAGGATCTAGAGAAAATCTCTCTATGAGGTGGCATCACCTATTGTACTATAAATATGTAACATTGGTGTGAATAAAAAGTGTTGGCTAGTGAGCCTTTTCCGCCATGTTGTTGTTCCTGTCTATATTTTATCAGAAATGTGCTCTATCTCAAGAGGTACTACACCTAAGTAGTTATACCTAGGCATTTTCCCTTTTTAATTGTTACACATTGGTAGCATTAGGATTAATTTAGTTTTCTTTTCCTTGGTCTTTTCTTATCATTCTTTTGGCCTAGTTGGCAGCTGTTGATGGATCTATCGGTGTTTATAGGATTTAAAGATAACGCTATACATTACACTCAAAACCTTTCTTCCACCACTTGGGTGATTTATTCACCCACATACTAGCTATTGGCTTTAGGAGGCACTTGCCTTGGGCCCGCAACCAACAATGTGGCCAAGTATAGCACTATAATTGAGCTCCTTATGGAATCATTCTCTCATGGCATTAGACATTTATAAGTTCATCTAGATTCACAGTTGGTAGTATCCAAGTTGAATGGCAAGTACAAATCCTGTAACCCTACTCTTCTTTGAAGATTATTCTGGGTGTGACTTCTTGAACCTTTGTTTGAGTTCATTAATTATGTACACATTCCCTGAAGTTATAATCTCATACTGATGCATTAGATAATTATTTATTAGATTGGCATATTTTTCATTTATAAGTTAGAAGCATGCATGCAAATATAATCTATTCAAACACATTCATATATAAGTAACACCAACAAAAGTTTGTAGATATTAAGTTAATGTCATCAAGTACAAACAATATGGTCTATATCACACAAAATGGTGATCTTGGTCCCTAATATACATATAAAAAATTGATAATACATAATACATATGTCGACTAGGACAAAGGCCCTTCCCCTGCATGCGTCTCATGATAGAAAACTATGGTGCTTGCTACATGTTGGAAGAGTCAAACCCATGCCCATTTGTTGGGTGCAGACCCATTTTGGGGAAAAGACCATTTTTGGAGAGAAAAGGACTAAGTGGAAGAAAATATAGCTGGAAGGAAAAGCAACACATGTGAGGAAAGCATGTGAGGCGCACATGTAAGGGAGACCTAACTACATTAGGGTTAGGGTTTTTGCAAGATATTCTAATGGATGATAAGCCAAGAATATGTATAAGTAGTACCTAGGAGGTCTAGAAAAAGGGATAGACAGAGAGGAGAGTGAGAGAGGCTAGAATGACAACATTTTGTAAGCTAGTGAGCTAGAGAAGAGTCGAGAAACTCGATCCCAAGGGTTATATCGTAGGCTGAGGAGCCTGGTGTGATCTAGTCAGCCTCATCAGGATCAAAAAGCCTATTGAGATTGTAAGATCCAAGACTGTAAACGTGTGTAGCACGATATATTGTTGATACATAATAAAAGAGATTGAGAGCCAAATCTTTGTGGATGTATCCCAGGGGGGGTGAACCATGGTAAAAATTGTGTTATGTGACTGAATGTTATGCATATCCATTATTGTTAATGATTAAATGCTAGATAAATGAATGAAGGAACTAGTTAGATATGATATTTCACATGCATGAGTAAGAGTGACTTATTAATTCAGATGTTAGAATAAATAAATGAAGATCACGAGGTACAACCATAGATCTCCACTCATTCCCAGGCTACAAGCATCTGAGTATTGCAGTCACCCATAGAACTATCTCGGGTGAGACTACGCAGTGCACTTTGTGTAGTGCGTTGCTTTCTTCTTTACGAAGGGGGGCAATAGTTTTATAGGGATTTTGTTGGAACCTTGTTAAATATGAACCTAGGTCAAATTATGATAGTAAGGTAAGATCAGAGTAGATAAAGTAGGTTAAACCAACAAATGGTTATGTTTCCAGTTGGAACAGAATGGGATTGAGTGAATAATATCTGATGAAGAAGTGTAAAAACAATATCATATATGGTGACAAAACGTTAAAAGAATGAAAATATAAAAGGGGATGTTGAGACCGTGGAACCCAATGAAGGAAGATATCAAGAGCTAGTTGAAAACAAAGGAGTTGGAGTTTGTGCATAAAGATAACAGAAACTCGAAGTTAACACCGTGCAAATACCTAGACAAGTACGTATTCAAGAGTGGATATTTAGGTTGAAATACAACCACCCTACAAATCGAATCAGACAGCTAGAGTGGATTCCTATGGATATTGCGTAGTTACAACAAGTTGACAATAAATTTACGCGTGTCATAGATTTCTGGTTAGACAACATTGTTGTGAGATTTATCACATAATTTGCAATAGATACTGCAAAGTCTTACAGTGCAGTAGAGAAATATTTCTTGAAGGGAACTCGAGGTAGGTATATCCTATCTCTATATGCTTCCATTAAGATGTTACTATATAACAAAGGATTAATGACAATGGACTCAGACAACTAAACTTCCCTACGTGCATGGGGGAAGGGGGGAAACACTAACAAGAGACAGAGAAATGGAGGAAGAAATGGATAGAGGAAATAAGGAGGAGGCCTTGGATCCAATCATGATGGAGGAATACTAGATCAAGCAGATCATGGTAATAGTTCTAAGAACACGCATTGGAGTACCCTACCAATATAAGATGAACAACAACAAGAGAGCCATAGCCACGAGGGAAGGCTTGGAAAGTGATGAAGAAGAGGTAGAGGATCTCTAGGCTATCAATAAGATTGAGGAAATCCTGTGCGCAACATATGAAAGAAATACAAGAGGTCCAAGAACAGGAACAAAAGGAAACACTCCTATCCATATCAATGTCAATGTGGAACGCATAAACCCATGTGCAACTAATACACCAATAATAACAACACCATTTATACAACCAAATTTCATGGGAAGGAAGACAGCATGAAGTACATATAGTCAAGGAGAAACAACTGGAGGATCCATTTCAGGAAGTGGTAGCCAAGTATCTACACCATGCAGAGGTAGCAGTTCAACATTCAGAATGGCAGGACATGATCCCACCATCAGATTAGAAGAATTCAAGGGAGAGGCTTCAGAGGACCCTGAGAAGCACTTGTTCATTTTTGAAAAGATCTGGGAATAAAAAAAGATCACGGATGAAGACACTAAACTGGCTCAGTTATCCATCACATTAAGATACTGCACATTGGATCCGTACATGATCTTAGATGTAAACAGTCCACCAGGTACGACCAGAATGATTGTGGATATCAAGAAGTTGTTGATAAATGAATTCCAGAAGCCTAGCTCAGAGGATAAATACATGAATAAGATGATAGAGAGCAGACAGAAACCAAGAGAATCTATGTAGGATATTGACCAGAGATTCAAATGATTGAAGGGAAATCTAAAATATTTCATGACATACATGCATCATAGGCATTTATTTGTCAACTAATTGCTACCACATTTGAAGTACCCTTTGAGATAGTAGAAGTTTCAAACTCAGGCAGAGGCTCTGTAGGCAGCCCTACAATTGGAAGAGAACCAATATCAGAAGATAGATCCATCCATAGAGGAGTTGAAGGAGGATCTGGAGAACTTAACATTTCAACTAAACCAGAACATGGGTAAGGACAAAAGATAAATTGTTTGGTGTACCACATGTAGGATAGAAGGACACCAAACGAATGAATTCCCAACATTCACGCAGTACATGGCAACAGGACTACCAAACTCTTTGCCGTCAGGAGGACTATTGTGTGAAATATTTAAGACATAGAGGCATGATCCATATCACTGTCCTATGATGCAAAAATACCAGTCGGTGCTTAAGAGTTCATATTCAAACTTTTGCAAGTCAGTAGGCCATGATGACAAATATTGTAGGAAAATGGAGTTGATGAGGGAACAAACATCATATACCTATAGGGTGCAGGCAGAGATGATGACAGGGAAAGTTTCACCACAGTTTAACCAAGTACCATCCCCATATAACATTGCGGAACCACAGTACAATACCACACAACCACAATATAACCTCGCATAGTATAACGAAGCGCCCCAGTACAATGGACCACAAGGAGATCGATCTGGATACAGAGGTGGAGGATGAGGTAGAGGAGGCTTTGGAAGAGGTAGAGGACTGGTGGTATGTAAAAATTGTCCACAACCAATGCATTATGCAAGAGAATGTCCACTTCCACCTATGACATATATTTACTATTGCACATCAGATCATGACACAAAACATTGTCCAACACTATGGGGGAAGATCCAGAAAAAGAGAAATCAGAACAATCAGAATGTTTAGTGTATTTCTACAGAAGAAAGGGAGGATGGAAGGAATATTAACATAGTTACGTGTGGAGGAGCTAATACAGGAAATGACTCTGTAAGAAAAGATCCAACACAACAGCAATGGGTGAAGAAGAATGTTGAACCACATATGCAGTTTGATGTGCAGAACAAAATATGGATATTCAAACAAGCCAGACAAGAATTCTTGAATCCAGACATTGCATCTACATCAACTGCAAAACATACTCAGGATGTACCAACGTATGATATTCCTTCCTCGTTGGAACATAATAATGAAGCACAACCTCTAGGAAAAGTAAGTACCATAAAGGATTATCTGCAATCCTGGTTTAAGCTATTAAATGAGCAATCATTTGTTAAAATTTTGCAAAATATGCTAGAAATATGTAACTCAGAGGTTGAATGGAAATTAGAACAGAAAACAATCAATAACCTACATACAAGACAGAGGACAAGCAGGGAATTTAGATAAAATTCTAACATTGGATATTTCAATATGGGGGACATCATCTTGGGTTTAGGCTCTGAGGTGAATGTATTACCCAAGAAGACATGGCAATGTATGGGGTATCCCACATTAGGATAAGCACTTGTTCAGTTGAAACTAGCAAATCAACATAGATTTCTACCAATTGGAAGGCTAAAGGGTGTCATAATAGATCTAGATGGAGTCTGCACCAAGGAAGACTTCAAAGTAATAGAAATAGTGGATGGCACAACACCTTATCCAACATTGCTTGGCTTGGATTGGGAATTTGACAATAACATCGTAATCAATTTAAATACGAAGAAGATGACTTTCGAGTCCGGGGAATACAGAGTCATTGCGCCATTAGACCCATCAAAAGGAGAAAGGTTTTTAGAACCCACTTGTTTGGACCTGGAGGAAATTAACTAGATGTATAGAACCACTATGCGAGAAGAATATTATGTGAATCCAATTGCAGATGGGGTACTCATTTTGAGAAGTATCACATCATGTGATTCAGACTTAGATACATGGTTGGAGAATTGGCAACAGAGATTACACAAAGTCTCCACAAGAAGATGCACAAGAATAGACCGCGCAGTAAGATGGGTAGGTACATAAATAAGATAAACTCCTAGCATTCATGGGGTGAATGACTTAGAATAATTCCTAACAAGATATGAATATGAAGTGTTACCAAATCAAAAGCTCTTAGCTCTAGACATAACACTCAAGGAAACACCTGCAAGATGGTGGGGTTCACACAAATAGATCGTTAGGGACTAGTGCCAATGCAAACGATCACTGCGCATTAGGTTCGACACAAAGAAGAAGAGAATAACGATGCAGAGATATGATGGGAAGTGGTAACCTTTTGAACACTTGGAAAAGTGCAGAACATTATGGACAATGACACCACCAGAGGAATGGCCTCATCAATTTATTCATACAGTAGAAGGAATCCCAAAAAACTGGTATGTAGACGAGGAACTGCATAGAGGAACTACATAATGGACAATGTTACAATAGAAATTTACAACACTCAAACAAATAAGAGGGGTGATATTCATTAAGGAACCAGAAGTTGAACTTATGATAGAAGATCAACAGCAGAACAGACAGGCATTGAAAGAACTATTGTCATGCTACCATGTGCAAGAAGAAGCACCAGATGAAGAGGACCTACGCAACATTCGGATAACAAAAGTTAAAGGTGAAAGAGTCATGGAAGGTCCACCTATGGAATCATAAGTGTTTGTTGCATCGATCAAGGTGAAGAAATTCAACATTGGTACAATTAAGAATCCCAAAATGGCCAACATTGGAGACTACTGGGATGATAAAACAATAGAAAGCATAACATAATTACCTTGTGAGTATAGTGATGTATTCCCAACAACCTTTACAGAGATGAAATACATAGCAGGAGATCTAGGAGAGATGAAGATACCTCTAAAATTTGAGGCTAGATCAGTCAGACAATGACCATATAGACTAAGCCCAATATATAAGAAGAAAGTAAAAGAATAAATTGACAGGATGTTGGAGGATGGAATCATAGAACTAGTGGAGGAATCTGAATGGGTCATCCCTATGGTAGTTCAGGAGAAGAAGAAGGGAGGGATAAGGATATGTGTCAAATTGAGGAAGTTGAATGCTGATTTCCTTCATGACCCTTTCCCTACCCCTTTCACAGATGAGGTATTGGATAATGTAGGATGCTAGGAAGCATACTCCTTCACAGATGGATTCTCAGATTACCATCAAATCAAGATAGCCCCATAATGTTGGTTGTGGAGCTTGATTATCTTCCTGATTCAGAGGTCTTTTAATTTCAGTTGTGTTTATACCCCATGAAGTATTTACACCCCAGAAGTATGTACACTCTTCCACGCGGTGGAGTGCAGAGTGGGGGTACCCCCTTTGCGGGGTCCGGGTGGGCTATCCCCCCAGCTGGGGGGTTTGGGGGTAAGCGGGCCCCCAGCGAGGGTTCGGGGGCAAAGCCCCTGAAGCAAAAATTGCCTTGTAAATGTATATTGTAATTTCATTATAAATATGGACCGTTCATTATAAGGTCACAGATCTAATGGTAGAAATTATGTTAGGGTTTTTTTCCCTAGAAGGAAACCCTCTGTTATGAGGGAAATGTATTGCGGCTATGAATTACGGCGAATATTGTATTTTAAGATAGGAGACTGTGAGATAAAGAAGAGGAAGTTACAACGGGTTTTGTTGTAGGTTGTATCCCTTCATTTGATGGATAATAATAAAGGAAGGACCTGGCAATTTTTCTGGTGGACGTAGCCCACACTAGGTGAACCATGTAAATCTGTGTCTCTCTTGTATTGTGTATCTTCTATGTTTTTTTTTCCGCATTTGTTTTACTTTATTGCTCCGTGGTCCTATTTTTCTAACAACTGGTATCAGAGCGAAAGGTAACTCGCAGGAAAAGAGGGTTCCTAGTTCGAGTGGGAGCAATGTTGGAAGATGGAAAGTTTAGGGTCGAGAAATTTAACGGCCAAAACTACCAGTTATGGAAGATGCAGATGGAAGACTATTTATATCAGAAGGATCTATTCCTACCATTGGGTGGA
>JASDQU011176569.1:0-11905 GCA_032191745.1 Picea mariana
AATTTGTGATACAAAGGAAGTTAAGTTTTGAATAGGTAGAGTTTGCAATCTTACATTATGAATAGGGTGATAAATCCATTAAAACCACCTATAGAAACAATAGGAAAAAAAATTCACCAACATGGGCAACAATATACTAACCTAATGTGTGTGTGTGTCTGTGTGTAGCTAGTATTGACAACCCACAAACCATTACTAGAAAGAACATGTAACTTGGCAAGGGTCAAGATGTCCGAAAACACTCCCTTATGGGGGTCCCATGCTAGTGGGATGCCTACCCTTCAAGCCATATCACAGTGGGAGAATATTAAGTATTCAAAATGTATAGATTCTACCCCCTCTGATTTTGAACCTGTAACCTCCAAGGAGTAAAAATGTTTTCTTAACCATTAATCCCACTCAATTTTCAATTTTAAACTTGAAGGACATGGGGGTGGGATTTGACTGAAAATTAAAGGACATGAGGGTGACCTTTGATCCACGAACGTAAAATAAATTAATGACTCTCTTTTCCTAGCAACAAGGGGTCTCATGAATATAATTTGTTGTGGATCCTTAACCCATTGTTCTTTTGGGGCATCCCATGAGCACACAAAAAATCCAATCATTGATCTTTGTTGCCTACCCATTGGATGTACTAAAAGCACAAGTAGTTGAGTGAGACGAACTTTTAAATTTGACGTAGCTAGAATGTAAACTTAAATTATATAACAATAATAATAATAATTAAGTAATTAAATTTATAATTAAAACTATGAGTTCAAGATTGTATTCACATTTGTTTAGATGTAAGCTTTTTTAACATGATGGTAATTAATGGTTTATTTATTTATTACTTATATTGGAGAAAGTTAAAAGTTCTAGATTCAACTTTTTCCAATTTTCCATCATCATGATTAATTAGGCAAACTTTGTTGAAATTGAAATCTTGAATCGATAAGATTATTTTTTTAATGTAGAAAAGGGTTCAATACCCTCTTATACCCCTAATACAATTAGATTATACAATGTTAACATCTAATATTTTCAACTTCATCTATCCAAAAGTATTGCTATAAGATTTAAAGCCATAAATATTTGTTTCTCATCCAATATTTTCATGCAAAAGGAATATCTCTAACCATGTATGGAAAAAATAGAAGTGTAGAACAATAGAAGCTCAACTATCCCAATTTAAATGGATATACATCAATATATTATATCCAATATTTTCATGCAAAAGGAATATCTCTAACCATGTATGGAAAAAATTAGAAGTGTAGAACAATAGAAGCTTAACTATCCCAATTTAAATGGATATACATCAATATATTATATTAGTATATTATTTTTAATTATTATATTTTTTTCATTTCTATATCAACTATATTTTACTTTATACATCTCATTAAGGAAGGTGATGTCCCCTAATAATAATACATTCTAGTGTGTACAAAAAAAATTCCAAGGTCATTATGAGGAGTATTCCAAGGTCATTATGAGGAGTTTGTCGAGAATAATTAAGTTTTGAAAGTGAGTAATGGTATATCTTTTATTATTTAGGGTTACATGAAATTAAAAGGAAGTAGTTATATAAATTCATTCATTCCAATTCCAATGTGTTAGTTGGTTGATTTAGTAACTAATGGAGTAATTTCATTACTTATTACGTGGAAGTGTACATACACTACATTTTTTTTTTTTAACAAATGAATTTATAAAAATTTTGATACAAAGTAAGTTAATTTTTTAATAGATAGAGTTTGCAATATTTCATTGTGAATAGGATGGTAAATCAACTAAAACCACTTATAGAAATAATGGGAAAAGAAATCCACCAACATGGAAAATAATGTACTAACCTAATATATAAGTGTGTGTGTAGCTAGTACCGACAATTCACAAGCTAGTATTAGTAAGAACATGTGACTTGGAAAGGGCTGAGACATTGGAAAACACTCTGATATCAGGGTCACGTGCCAAGGGGAAGCCTACCCTTCAAGCTTTATCACATTGGTCCAATATTAATCATTCAACATGTATAGACTCTACCACCCTCTCGCTTTGAACTTGTGACCTCCAAGGAGTAAACACATGTTCTTAACCATTAAGCCCAGTCAAGCTGCACTCTAAAATTTGAAGGACATGGGGGTGGGATTTGATTGAAAATTGAAGGACATGGGGTGGAATTTGATTGAAAATTGAAAGACATCGGGATGGGATTTGATCCACTAACCTAAAATAAATTAATGAATCTCTTTTCCTAGAAACAAGGTGTCTCATACATATAATTTGATGTGGATCCTTAACCAACATAGAGGTGGGATTTGATCCACTAACCTAAAATAGATTAATGACTCTCTTTTCCTAGAAAAAAGGGGTCTCATACATATAATTTGACAAGGATCCTTAACCCATCATGCTTTCGGGGCATCCCATTAGAACGCAATAAAGTCAATCATTGACCTTGTTTCCTACCCATTGGTTGTACTAAAAGCACAAGTATTCAAGTGAGAGGAACTCTTAAATTTGAGCTAGCTAAATTGTAAACTTAAGTTATATAATAATATTGATCATTAAAATAATAAATAAGTAATTAAATTTATAATTAAAACTATGAGTTGTCATAAGTGGTCAAAATTGTATTCACATTCGTTTAGAATTTAATCTGAGAGTTTTTTTTAACATCATGGTTATTAATGGTTTATTTATTTATTACATATATTGAAGAAGGTTAAACGTTATAGATTCAATATTTTCCAATTTTCCATCATTACAATTAACTAGGAAAATGATCCAAGTGGATATTGGTGGCCAACCACCTGTTCCAACTGGCTCCTCTTTCCAATTTTTAGTGCAACACGTTCTTTTGTACTTATTTGTAATTGGGGGTTCTACACTTATGGGGCTGTCTGAATCCCTAGACATCTTCCAGGTCAATATTGGTGGCCTCCCACCTAATCCAATTGGTTTATTTTGTATGTTTTCATGTCAACACATCTTTTTTGACTTCTAGGGCCGTTTTGGGGCCCTGAACAGTGTTTTTGGGCTCGCCACAGTCAAACTGTAGACTCAATTATAGCTTGACAACGTAATGCGTAGATGTCAAAAATACCTTTCCAATGGGCTATCACGCGCCTAAAATAGAGATCATATGCAAAAGTTACGACCTCGAGAAGTTAATGTACTAACTTACCCAAACGAGGCCCACATGAGTTTTGGCGTTTTATCTCCTACGGTTAGGTTTTTGGATGTCAAGGGTTTTGGCATTCATGTTTATCATAAAAATTCCTTTAGAACTTCATTGTAATCATATTCTTTCAAATGAGTGTAGTCATCACATCTCTTCTCAGAGATAAAGCTGCCACCATTCTAGCGAGTCTTGGAATCTGTATTTTTGCAGTCTCTTTACAATTATTTCATTAATAGAAATCAAGTATTGTTGTATTTTTCTGTTTCTGGAAATTTTCATGAGTATTTAATTGTAATATCTCTGCTTTCATTTTGTTCCAAAAATAATCCAGATCAGTGGTATCAAAGCAGGCTTCTCTTGATCGTTTTTCAGCTCATGTCCCGGACGAGGTCCGAGTATAGCCAGTTGGGTCTCGAGTTTGTCTCTCTTGAGGAAAATTACTCTCGCACGACCAAGAAACCCTTGATAGCGACAGAAAAGAAAAACAATGGAGTAGAAGATTCTATTAACCTATTGCTTGAGCAAGCCCTCGCGCAACAAAGGCATGAAATGATGGAGATTTTTTCACACATCCTTCAACGCCTGTTGATAGCAACAGTCGCATCTTCATCAAGCGTCCATTTTGGAGGAGCCTCTCCCTTCAAGGTACAAGTTAATTTTGATATTACCCTATTTGAAGGTCAAATAGATGCATATTCCCTAGAAAAATGGTTAAATCTATTAGAAGGTTATTTCTCTATTCAAAATTTTTCCGATGGGGAAAAGATCACCTTTGCACTCCTCAAGGCTCTCCCCCATGTCAAACATTGGTGGGAAACTTACTAGGACCAAAGTTACACAGAGGAATCTGGAATATATGGGGTTGAGCCCACTTAGGATTTTTTGTGGATGCGGTCAAAGAACAATACTATCCTATTGATAACTATTAAGAACATTACATGATATGGACCACACTGTGGCAAGAAAAGACCCAAATAGTGCCAGAGTTCACAAATACTTTCCATACCTTGTGCACCAAGTTGGGTATCAAAGACTCCGAGTGACATCTGGTTCTGTAATACCGTGGGGCTCTGCATAGGTACATCCAAACCAAAATGGATTTCCTAAACGTCTCATCATTAGGAGCTGCCTATCGATATGTTGTCAAAATCGAGAAGAAATTTAGGTACTAGAATAAATGGGAATTCGGGTCTGCAAATCTTCAACAACCAAAGCATGGTAAAGATTACCCTAACCAATATCCTCTAGAAAACTAGTCCAAGACACAAGAAAAAAAGGGTGAAGTAAAGATAAAGAATGAAATTGGGAAGTGGTGTGAATTCCATAAAATCCCATGGCATAACATCGATGAATCTCGTTCGAAACAGTCATTGGTGGCTGAGTTCAAAGACATCGAGCCAAACCTTGATTCAGAATCCAATCCTGAAAATATTGAAAACAAACAAATCATCGATGCAGACCACATTACTATTGTCCTGACCACAACAATTCAGCTAGAATAACTAGTAGATCCTGAAGAGGGGGGGTGCCTCTTCCATTCACATATGTGGGTGAAGGGGACCCCATTGCATTTCATTGTTGATAATGATAGCCATAATAAACTCATCTCAGCTAAGGTCATGAAACAGTTGGGTTTGTCGACAACACCCCACCCGCAACCATACAACATCAGGGGGCTTCACCAGGGACGATATCTTCATGTCATCCAGCAGTGTCACCTATCCTATGGCATCCATCCCTTCAAGGATGAGTTAGTGTTTGATATTTCCCATATTGATGTCTTTGATGTTTTTTTTGGCCAACCATATATGTGGAAATGTCATGTTGTCTATGATTCTAGACCCTGTAGTGTCATTATTACTCTAGGAGGTCAGATCTATAGGATACCAGAGGTAGTTCCGACTACTTCTCCACCAAAACAACACCACAAGGTAATCATTCATACTACAAAATTCATCCTCTTCACAGTATATTCAAAGGATGAACAGAAGACCACTACAACCACTATAGCCTCAACACCTTCTATCCAACAAAAACATATTGTCGAAGATACAGAAGATATTGTTTCTTCACCTACAATGGTGCCTACACAATGCCCCATCCAACCCAGAGACAATAGGTTGGTGGAACAAATTCAACCCCTCTAGCAATAGGTTTGTGACATTATTCCCCAAGCCAAGAAGCACAACTTCTCCAACAAGGCACACAACTCACCAAAATTCATATTCAGAAAATTATTTCTCCTCTTTCCTGGGAACTCAATCCAATGGATACCATTGCTTCCTAAGGGGGGAGGATTGATCCAGGTGGATATTGGTGGTCACCCACCTGTTCGAACTGGATCCTCTTCTTAGTTTTTAGTACAACAAGTTCTTTTGTACTTCTTTTAATTATGGTTTCTACACTTTGGGGGCTATCTGAATCCATTCACATCTTCTTGGTGGATACTAGTGGCCTCCCACCTAATCCAACTGGATTATTTTTTAAGTTTTCATGTCAGCACATCTTATTGTACTTCCAAGTCCGTTTTGGGGCCCTAAACAATGTTTTTTTTTGGCTCTCCACAGTCAAACTATTAATAGAGTCAAAGCTTGACAATGTAATGCGTAGTTCTTGAAAATACCTTTCTAACGGGCTATCACGTGCCTAAAACAGAGATCGTATGCAAAATTTACGACCCCATGAAGTTAATGTACTAACTTACCCAAACGGGGCCACATGAGTTTTGGCATTTCATCTCCTAGGGTTAGGTTTTTGGATGTCTAGGGTTTTGGAATTCATGTTTATCATAAAAACGCCTTCGCAACCTCATTGTAAGCATCTTCTTGCGAATGAGCGTAGCCATGACATCGCTTCTCAAAGATAAAGCTACCACCATTCTAACAAGTCTTGCACTCTATATTTTTACAGTCTCTTTACAATTCTTTCATTAATAGAAATAAAGTATTGTTGTATTTCTCTGTTTTTGGAATTTTTCATGAGTATTTCATTGTAATATCTATTCTTTCATTTCGTTCTGAAAATAATCCGGATCAGTGGTATCAAAACAAGCTGCTCTTGATCATTTTTTCAGCACATGTACTTGACGAGGTTCGAGTATATCCAGTTGGGTCTCGAGTTTCTCTCTCTTGAGGACAATCACTCTCACACGCCCAAGAAACCCTCGATGGCGGAAAAAAAGAAAAATAGTGGAGCAGAAGATTCTATTAACTTGTTGCTTGAGCAAGCTCTTGCGCAACAAAGGGATGAAATGATGGATAATTTTGCACACATCCTTCAACGCCTTCGGATAACAACAAGCGCATCTTCATCAAGCGACCATTTTGGAGGAACCTCTCCCTTTAAGGTACACGTTAATTTTTATATTCCCATATTTGAAGGTCAAATAGATGCGGATGCCCTAGAAAAATGGTTAAATCTATTATAAGATTATTTCTTTGTTCAAAACAATTTGGTCAGGGAAAATATCACCTCGCACTCAAGGCTCTCCCCCATGTCAAACATTGGTGGGAAACTTACTAGGAGAAAAGTTACACAGAGGAATCTGGAATATATGGGGCCAATCCCACTTGGGATTTTTTTGTGGATGCGGTCAAAGAACATTATTATCATGTTGATAACTATGAAGACCAGTACATTATATGGACCACACTATGGCAAGATAAGAGCCAAACGGTGTCGGAGTTCACAAATAATTTCCATACCTTGCACACCAAGCTGGGTATCAAAGACTTTGAGTGGAATCTGGTTATAAAATACCATGGGGCTTTGCATAGGTACATCTAAACTGAAATGGATTTCCTAAACGTATCATCATTGAGAGATGCTTATCGATATGTTGTCAAAATCAAGCAGAAATTTAGGCACCAAAACAAATGAGAATTCAGGTCTGCAAAAATGCAACAACCAATAACGGTAAAGACGAACCTTACCAATAGCCTCTATACAACCATTCCAACACACAAGACAAAAAGGGTAAAGTAAAGACGAAGAATGAACTGGGAAGTGGTGTGACTTCCACAAAATACACTGGCACAACATCGATGAATGTCACTCAAAACAGTCATTGGTGGCCAAGGTCAAAGAGACAGAGCCGAACCATGATTATTTTTGTGGTGTGACTTCCACAAAATACCTTAGCACAACACCGATGAATGTCACTCGAAACAATCATTGGTGGCCAAGGTCAAAGAGACAGAGCCGAACCGTGATTCGGAATCCGATCTAGAAAATATTGAAAACAGACAGAGCATCGACGCAAACCCCACTACTATTGTTGTGACCACAACAATTCAACTAGAAGAACCAGTAGATCCTAAAGAGGGGGATCACCTCTTCCATTCACAAACATGGGTGAAGGGGACCCCATTGCATTTCAATGTTGATAACGACAACCAGAAGAACCTCATCTCAGCAAAGGTCATCAAACATTTGGGGTTGGCGACAACACCACACCCACAACCATACAACATTCGGTGGCTTCACCAGGGACGAGATCTTTGTGTCAGCCAACAATGTCATCTGTCCTATGGAATCCATCCTTTCAAGGATGAGGTAGTGTGTGATATTTCCCCTCTTGATGTCTGTGATATTTTTTTGGGCCAACCATATATGTGGAAACGTCATGTTGTCTATGAGTCTAGACCTCGTAGTGTCATTATTACTCCGGGAGCTCAACTCTACAGGATACCAGAGGTAGTTTCAACTATTGCTTCACCAAAACATCACCTTAAGGTAATCTATCATACTGCAAAATTCATCCTCTTCACAGTATGTTCAAAGGATGCACATAAGACCACTACAACCTAAACACCTTCTATCCATCAAAAATAGTTTGTCGAAGAGACAGAAGATATTGTTTCTTCACCTACAATGGTGCCTACACAATGCCCCATCCAACCTAGAGACAACAGGTTGGTGGAACATATTCAACCCCTCCAACAACAGGTTTGTGACAGTCTTCCACAAGCCAAGAAGCACAAATTCTCTAACAAGGCAGGTAACTCACCAAGCTTCAGATTCAAAAAATGATTTTCCCTCTTCCATGGGCACTCAACACAATGGAGACCATTGCCTCCTAATGGGGGAGGATTGATCGAGGTGGATATTGATGGCCACCCACCTATTCCAATTGGATCCTCTTTTCAATTTTTATTGCAGCACGTTCTTTGATACTTCTTTGTAATTTTGGTTTCTACACTTTTGGGGTTGTTTAAATCCCTACACATATTCTAGGTGGATATTGATGGCCTCCCACCTAATCCAACTGGCTTATTTTGTAAGTTTTCATGTCAGCACATCTTGTTGTACTTTCGGGGCTGTTTTGGGGCCCTAAACAATGGTTTTTTGGCTCGCCACAGTCAAATTGTAGATGGATTCAAAATTTGATGACATAATGCGTAGTTCTCAAAAAGGCTTTTCCAATGGGCTATCACGTGCCTAAAACAGAGATCGTATGCAAAAGTTACAACCCCGGGAATTTAATGTACTAACTTACCCAAATGAGGCCCACATGACTTTTGGCGTTTCATCTCCTAGGGTTATGTTTTTGGATGTCTAGGGTTTTGTCATTCATTTTTATCATAAAAAGGCCTCCAAAGCCTCATTGTAATCATCTTCTTGTGAATGAGCGTAGTCGTCACATATATTCTCAGAGATAAAGCTACCACCATTCTAGCGAGTCTTGCACTTTGTATTTTTTAAGTCTCTTTACAATTCTTTCATTAATAGAAATCAAGTATTGTTGTATTTCTCTATTTCTTGCAATTTTAATGACTATTTCATTTTAATATCTCTGCTTTCATTTCGCTCCGAAAATAATCCAGATCAGGAAACTTTGTTGAAATTGAAATCTAGGATGGATGAGATTATTGTTTTAATGTAGAAATGGATTCAACACTCTTTGATACCCCTACTACAACTAAATTATATATTTTTAACATATAATATTTTCAACTCCATCAATCCAAAATTATTTCGACAATATTTCAAACCATAAATATATGTTTCTCCTCGTGTTATTTTCAGTGCATCAAAAGGTCCAATTCGTCGCATTTTTAGATTATTTGATGTAGATATATCTAATCAAGTATGGAAAAAATTAGATATGTAGAATAATTGAAGCTTAACTATCCTAGTTTAAATGGATATACATCGATTTATTTTATTAGTATATTATTTATTATTATTATTATTTTCCATTTTTACATCAACTTTATTTTACTTTATACATGCCATTTAGGAAGGTGATGTCCCCTAATAAAAATACATTCTAGTGTGTACAAATAAAAGAAATCCAAGATCATTATGAGGATTTACTCCGGAGTAATTAAGTTATGAAAGTAGGTAATGTTATGTCTTATATATTATTTATGGTTAAGACAATTTAAAAGGAAGTGATAACCTTCTTTGTATCTCAAATTTTACAAATTCATTCATTTCAATGTGTTTTTGGTTTAGTTTAGCTACCATTTTTCTATGGAGCTCATGCACATTGGTCTTTATTTTGAAAATATTCATTTGAAGGTAAGACAAGTTCAAAAGAATAAATTTTCATCCTTAATCTCCATTGTATCATAAATTTTACAAATTAATTCATCCCAAGGTGTTTTTAGATTAGTTTAACAACATGATTTACTTTTATCATAATAATAATAATAATAATTTTATTTATGGTCATGACGTAGTCATCCACCAAATTAATGCATGAGATCCCCTTGTTTGTGGGACAAGAGAAACTCTCATTGTGGTGATTTTGTTGCTTAGTTAATGAGTTGCACATACCCTAGCCCCTTTTGATTCAAACTTGTGACCTCCAAGGGGGAAACACATGTTATTAACCTTTAAGCCCACTCAAGTTGTACTAATAATAATCTTATTTTAAATTCATGAGATAACCAAACACCAAATTGACGTATGAGACCCACTTGTTTTTGGGACAAGGGATCCCTCCGCATAGTAATTTGACTATAGAGGTCAGAAGCATTGGTATTGATTTTGGAAATATTCATTTAAGGGTAGGGAGAGCAAGCAATGTTCATACCTAACCTTATTTGTATCACAAATTTTACAACTTCATTCATTCCACGGTGTTTTTGGCTTAGTTTGGAAACCCATTTTACTATGGAGGCCATGAGCATTTTCACAATATTCCTTTTATTATTTAAGATTATAGTATTAGAAAACCATTTTGATCACCCAAATTGATATTTATAAAATATTTGTAATATTTGAACTTCCACTTATTAATGATTTTAATTATTTTCCATATCATACCTTTAAACTTCACGGATGAAAGATTTACTAATGTCGATGTTTGTAATTTCATTGCCTTTTTTACGTTCCATAATCTAATTCAAACTTTAGAATATCTATATTGACCTATTTTAATACTATGGTGGCTACATATCTTATTAAAAGTAAAACAAAGAGGTTACATTTACTCAACTTGAGCAATTTGTTTCTATAATCTAAGTCACACATTTAAACTCCATAAAAATACATCCAAGTTCAATCAAGAGAATTCATTAAAGAATGTTGGATTTAATTTTCAAATAGTAGGATATGAAGTATTTTATTTATTTATTCAATTGTATTCCAAGCTTTGTAAGGGATGTTGTGGGCCCAAACTTCATTTCACAAAGAATAATCAAGATGACTTAAGTTTATAAAAGAAATTTTTCTTATTCCAAATCCATATTTTTGCATTTGTACATTTGTTTCCAATACAATAGTAAGCTTTCCAACAATTAATGTAATGATTATTTTATCAACTTTGTGGTTCTAGTTTGGATGGAAATAGAAAGTTTGATATATAAATATTAATAAAATGCACCATTTTGAAAGTGTTACCAACATACAAAAATGAATGATAATTTTTATTTTTTTTTCTTATTGTAATCATAAATTTATTGGACATTAATAGTAAGCTCATAGTTTTTGCTGAATTGTTGGAAAAAATTGAGTTGCTTGGGAACATTTCTAATAGGTTTTGTGCAGAGAACATTATCCTTAGCATATAGAAGAAGGACAACAATGATTGTGACTATGTTAAAACCAATGCATCTTTCATCTTTTAAAAATTGCACAACATTATTAATATATATGCCAAAATAGGTGGGAGAAAGGAGAAACCCTTGTTTAACATCAATATTACAATTAATATCTATAGACATTTTTTATTACATTGCAACTTAGAAAGCATTCTTTTGGTAGAAGCTAATCATAAAATTATGGAGCTGAGTAAGGATACCAATTTCTATAGCTTAGGCAAAATGTTGATAGATTTTTTAAAATCCATGAAACAGCATATGAGATTTTTTTTGGACACAAACAACCAAGCATTCATTCCTTTTTACACAAATAGCCAAACATTCATTCGATAAGTGATAAGAACTAAGTTTCACACAATGACACAATGCTATAATGAATAAGGATTTAAATCATAAAATATTGATTTTGAGCTATGTTTAACAATGAAACATAATTGTAACCTATGATTTTACGAATGAAACACACAAGGAGTGGAAGTGAGACCATAGGGGTGTGCAAAACCTTCATCTAAGGGTAATGGTGGGCCTCCAAATTATCCATTTTATGACCCATCCTATATTTACATTTGGCCCATTTTCCCCTTGGTGAAGATCTTCTTGATAACGGTTCCCTCTTTTCAAATACCATTATAGAAATTATTATATATGCTTAAATTCTAATTTAAGCATAATTTTATACCAT